>SJYX01004759.1:259430-320880 GCA_006410675.1 Oreotragus oreotragus
TGCGGTAGTTTGAGCATTCTTTGGCATTGCCTTTCTTTGGGATCGGAATGAAAACTGACCTTTTCCAGTCCTGTGGCCACTGCTGAGTTTTCCAAATTTGCTGGCATATTGAGTGCAGCACTTTCACAGCATCATCTTTCAGGATTTGAAACACCTCAACTGGAATTCCTTCACTTCCATTCCCTTAGTATCTTCCAAGTCCCTGGACCCATATCCTTTGACCTTTTCCAGTCCTGTGGCCACTGCTGAGTTTTCCAAATTTGCTGGCATATTGAGTGCAGCACTTTCAGGGTTTGAAATAGCTCAACTGGAATTCCATCACCTTCACTAGCTTTGTTCATAGTGATGCTTCCTAAGGCCCACTTGACTTCACATTGCAGGATGTCTGGCTCTAGGTGAGTGTGAGTGATCACACCTTCATGATTACTGGGTTGTGAAGATCTTTTCTGTGCAGTTCTTCTGTGTATTCTTGCCACCTGTTCTTAATATCTTCTGCTCCTGTTAGGTCCATACATTTCTGTATTGACTGTAGGTGCATCAGTTTATTTCCGGACTTTCTGTTCTATTCCATTAATTTGTATTTCTGTCCTTGTGCTAGTATCATACACTGCTCTGATGACTATAGCTTGGTATCAATAGTATAGTCTGAAGTCAGGGAACCTTATTCCTCTAGCTCCCGTTTTTCTTTCTTAGGATTACTTTGACTATTTGGGGGTCTTTTCTGTTTCTGTACAAATTTTAAATTTTTTTCAATAAAATTAAAAATGAAAGCATTTCATATTTTACAATTTAGACGAGCTGGATAGGTATTCTGTAATATTTCCTTTTAAAAAAAAATACATTTCATGTTAATTCATCCACATATATTTTCTATGCTTTTTTACTCCCCATCCTGTGTACTTTACTTTTGCCACACAACCAGAGTTCCATAGTAAGAATTTAATTGATACATTCAAAACTGACTACCACAGCCTCTACTTTCATATACCTAGGTATTTTCTCTTTGCCCTTTTAGTTTTACCAAATCTTTCTATAGTTTTGTGTCCTCCTCTTCTCTACCCAGTCTGCTCATACTGATATTCCTAAAACCCTGGCCAGAATTCAGCTACTTACTATTGCAATCAAATCATTTTAAACATTCTGATATTCAGTTTTAACACTGAGTAATTCACTGTTGGCCACAAGTGGAAATCATTTCTAGTCTGTCAAATTTTAAATGTATATTCATATTCTATGTATACATTTTTGAGCTCCCTTTCTAATACTTTCTTTCTTATTCCCAAATTTCCTTCCCCTCCCCCCACCCCAGGTTACTTCCTAGGACAGTCACTCTTTCTGTATTGTCATTTCCTTTTACATTTTAGGAAATTTACTTTCTTGTCCCTAAACCTGTAAATAATACAGTAAATAAAATGATGTTGGAAGCATAGAACCAACCAAAAACTGAAAATATTTTGAGAAAAATGAATTATTTACTTCCGTTAGAAAATATATTTTTATTTCTTAAGTACGTAATATATAACTTGTGGATATCTGCTTTTGCATATGACTGCCTAGCCAGATATTGGACAAGTTAGGTTTTGGATTCATACTGTTTTTAGATATCTAGTAAGCATCCATCTAAAGAAAATAGTGAGTTTACAGAAGTTACAAGTGATCAGTTGTCAACAGAAATGATTCGGTAGAAAGCCAAAGTCATTTGCTTAAAACGTGTGCGGTGCCACCGTGGTTGCTATAGGGATGTAAAGATGAGTGCTGTGGAGCCCTTCTACTCAAGGGCCTGGCTACACTGCAAGTTGCTATTCAGTTGCAAAGTCGTGTCCAACCTCTCTGTGACCCCATGGACTGCAGCACGTCAGGCTCCCCTGTCCTTCACTGTCTTCTGAGTTTGCTCAAACTCCTGTCCATTGAGTCAGGGAAGCCATCCAACCATCTTATCCTCTGCCACCCCTTCTCTTGCCCTCAGTCTTCTCCAGCATCAGGGTCTTTTCAGTGAGTTGGCTCTTTGCATCGGGTAGCCAAAGTTTTGGGGCTTCGGCTTCAACATCAGTGGCCAAAGTTTTGGAGCTTCAGCATCAGTCCTTCCATTGAATATTCATGGTTGATTTCCCTCAGGATTGATTGATCTCCCTGCTGTCCAAGGGACTCTCAGGAGTCTTTGCCAGTACCACAGTTTGAAAGCATCAATTCTTCAGTGCTCAACATTCTTTATGGTTCAACTCTCACATCAGTACATAACTACTGGAAAAATCATAGCTTTTACTATATGGACCTTTTGTCCATATCTCTGCTTTTTAATACACTGTCTAGGTTTGTCATGGGCATCCTTGGTGGCTCAGACAGTAAAGAATCTGCCTGCAGTGCAGGAGACCTGGGTTCAATCCCTGGGTCGGAAGATCCCTAGTGAAGAATATGGCAACCTGCTCCAGTATTCTTGCCTGGAGAATCCCATGGACAGAGGAGTCTGGTGGACCACAGTTGATGGGTCTCAAAGAGTTGGACACAACTGAGCAAATAAGACACACACACACACTAGGTTTGTCATATAACTTTTCACCCAAGGAGCAAGCACCTTTTAATTTCACCGCTGTGGTCACCATCTTTAATGATTTTAGAGCCCAAGAAAATAAAATCTGCCACTGTTTCCATTTCTTTTCCCCCATCTATTTGCCATGAAGTGATGAGATCGATTGCCATGATCTTAGTTTTCTGAAATTGCATGTAACCAATATAATGGAATGCGGTAAAAATAAAAATCACATGAAAAGCAGATGGGAATTCTGGGTAGATCATAGAATTTATGATAGAAGTAATATTTGAAAAGAGGGCATTGGCTGATAGTGGGCCTCTAGAAAATTGATGCCAGCCTTCCAAGTGGAAGAGACACTTGTGGTGTGGTGAGAAAGCATAGTGTGTGCACTGATAGTTGGTTGGTCCAGTTTCCAGTGACAGAGTGTGCACAAAAGAAGCAAAACTTAAAAGCTAGATGAGGACAGTTCCCAAATACTAGCACGAAGAATCTATGCTTAAGTCATTTAGCGGGGGGAGCTGTTGAAGTATAGTTTGGAGGGAAAAGTTGTAATGTGTCCAGTTGCATTTAGGGAATGCAACTTGACATCAGAATGTAGTAAAAATATAAGTGAGATGAAAAGAGTAAATGGGAAGAATGAGGAATTGTTAAAATAATCCAGTTAGGAAGTAATATGGGACATCACTAAGCTTGAGAGAATAGGTATAAAGAGACAGGTATGTGAGTGGACACTAAGTTATCCAAGCCTGGATTTCAGTTTGGAGAGAACAGTGGGAAGAGAAAACAGGCCCTGCTGGAGGCTGGCGTGGGGATGGCAAACAGGAATGCCTTCTGTTTCAGTGTACTTCTAGACTCAGATCACTGACTAGCATCCCAGCTCCAGAAATTGCTAGCTTTGTGACTTTAGGCAAGTTAATGAACTTTTATGTGCCTCAATTTCCCCATCTGTAAAGTGGGATCTGGTAATAGTACTTCAAACCTGATTTGAGTGAATGAGTATAATACATGTATGTTTCCTAGAGGCCTCTGGCTCGTTGTAAGTGCTCAAAAAAGTGTAGGCATTATTATTTTTCTTTAACCCTCAGAGCCCTTTGTTGTTGTTCAGTTGCTAGATCGTGTCTGACTCATTGTGACCTCATTGACTGCAGCACACCACCAGCACGCCAGGCTCCTCTGTTGTCCACGATCTACCAGACTTTGCTCAAATTCACGACCATTGAGTCAATGATGCTATCTAACCGTCTCATCCTCGGCCGCCCCTTCTCCTTTTGCCTTGAATCTTTCCAGGCATCGGGGTCTTTTCTAATGTGTTGGCTCAGAGCCCTAGCAGGTAGCTATTTTTATCCATTTCATATATGAGAAAGACAAGCTCAGAGTCTACTGCTGACCCTTGAACAACACAATTTTGAACTGTGTGGGTCCCACTTGCACTCAGATATTTTTCAATAATAAATACTACAGTCTACATATTCCAGAATTTGTTGAATCCTCAGATATGGAGCCACAGATAAAGGGAGTCAATTCTCATATATGGAGGACTAGCTATAAGCTATATGCTGATTTTTGACTGTTCAGAGGGTCAATAATAACCCCACATTGTTCAAGGTCAACTATGTATTATTTGAGCAAACTCAGAGCCTGGAAATAGCATTTTCAGTTGCCTCCATGCCTTGGTGTATTTCAGATTTTGTTTTGTTTTCAGAATTCAGATAACAGTTTTTCTTGAGCAACTGGGTTTAGAAGCAGAATCCCTAAAGAAACCCTCAGACGTAATATTTTTCTCAGGAAAGTGATAAAGCAGATGCAGGTTAGAGACGAAAGATGGCAGGCTTGATGGGAAGGTGGATGAGGATTCAGGAATTAATAAGTATAGTCATTTTCAGCAGACAAAATGAAGAAAGAATGTGCAAGCACACACATCTCTAACTGTAGTGGTTTGTCATTTCTGTGTCTAATATTAAGCTCACTAATTTAATGCATGTCTTCACTCTGTAGGCAAATACATAACATCAGCCATGTATAGGACACTGTTACATTTGCCTTCTAGTCCTTTGTATGCCAGGATTTAAAACTGACCCTGAAAATGTCCAACCTAAATATAATGCCATTGCCAAAAGCATTTTCCAAATGCAATAGATAATTTTCTGGTACTTTCAGAGGGAAAAAAAAAAACATATTAATATGGCTAAAGCTGCCATTCTTAGCTTTTTCTCACCCCCAGCACACGATAATGAAGCCACCTCCCTGCACCAGTGGTCTTAGGGAACGACTTCACATTTGTGTTGGCCATCTTCTTGATAAGTCAGCAGGGGAGTCCAGTCCAGGGGAAAATGACTTCTAGGTAGGGCTAGTCTGGGGTTGAAACGGCTCCCAGTTGAGTGGAATCTACTCACACCCAGCGCATGGAAGTACGGTATAGTCGGTGTTCTCTGTCCTGAGTCAAGAGGCCTTACACCAGCATAAAAGAAAAGGACAGTATTGTGGGAAGAGCACTACACTGGCTCAGAGGAGCTGGACAGATTGTCTCAAGTCAGCTCCTCACACTCTGGCTTCCTGATCTTGGGCAAGATACTTGTTAATTTTCTCTTCTGTAAAATTAAAAAGTGGCATTAGATGACCTCTAAATTGCCTCCCAACCCCTGCATTCATAATACTAATGAATTCACTCAGTATTGATTCATCCTGGCAGTTGGCATAGAAAGTACAATAATCTTGTGATAAAGAGGTACACATGACATAGAAATAAAGCAGATCGCTGAAGAGGCAGGTAATTCTTGTTGGGAGTGGGGAGAAGGAAGGAAAAGGGTAGGACAGGAAATATCTTATAGGTTAATTTCAGTTGGACCTTGAAGGATGGAAATGTGTCAGAAGCAGAGGGTTCAGAAGCAGGTGAGATTTTACTGAACTTGGTGTTTATGGTAAGAAGGTCTTTGCAGTTGGAGTTCGGAGGTCCTGGCAGGAGATGATATAAGAAGGGTGGATTGGGTCTATATTGTGCATCTGTGCTAAGTCACTTTGGTTGTGTCCGACACTGTGCGGCTCTATGGACTGCAGCCTGCCAGGTGCTCCTCTGCCCGTGGGATTCTCCAGGCAAGAATACAAGAGTGGGTTGCCATTGCCTCCTCCAGGGGATCTTCCCGACCCAGGGATCGAACCTGTGTCGCTTATGTCTCTTGCATTGGCAGGCAGGTTCTTTACCACTAGCACCTGAAGGGATTTCAGATGCCAGATAAGGGAATTTTTTGCTCTCTGCACAATAGGAAGCCCCTGAAGGTTTGCCAGGAAGGGGAATGAAATAACCTGAGTCTCAGTTTTTGGAAACTTGATGAAAATCTGTAAAGAGTGGATTACAGTGAGCAAGGAAATCCAGTTTGTTTTCTTGATGGCTGTCTTCATCTGTTACCTTACACCCAGGTACCTTTGGGCATTTATATTGATCCCTCCAGCACTGTCTCCCTTTCCGTAACCATCATTGACTTCCCAAACTCAAGAAAACACTGTTTGTGCTCCTCTTCTCTGAGGTGACACCAAGAGCTTATGTCCCCCAAGTGCACACTGGCTCCCCCTATCCCCAACTAAGCAGAGTGGCTGTACCATTAGCAATGTGTTTTGTTTTTTTTTTTTTTGAACATAGACTGGCAATTCATTTCTTACATGATAGTATACATATTTCAATGCTATTCTCCCAAATCATGTGTTTGGTTTTTTTTTAAAGGCAAGTAAATCCAGTGTTAAAAGAAAAAGGAGATTAATGATTTAGAAATGTACTTTCCAAAAAAGAAAAAAAAAATGAAAGAAATCTAGTTTACTCAGTATCCATAGGTAGCTTAGCTTTTTTTAAAAAAGGTCAGGAAAAATTTAATCCCTTAGTAGTTGTCACAGTGATGTCAGTCTTAACTGCTATTAACTGATGTAACCCTTAACTTTGGCTTAACACACTAAAAGCAAAGAACATTGTATGGCGTTTTCATATTTGATTGCAACACTTGCTTGATTGAAGCTGCATTGACTGAACACAGGACAGACACTAAGATCAATTTTAGGGGATCACAGGGAGCCCCTGGGGGTTTATTTGGGATCCCTGAGGCCCCTGGGTCAGGCCATCAACTCTGGCTTTCATGTTTTTCCTTTTTCTCCGCTGCAACCTTTTTTCCATCCTTTTTTAGTGAATGCACCAGAAGGTCCTGTCTGTGCACGCGTGTATGCTTCCCCCAAATAGCTTTATCATCAGTGCTGTGGGCCTTCCTTTACATGCTCGTGGCTTGCATAAGGCAGATTTGATGCAAGCTTTCTACCCACCCAGCTTTCTACACACCTATCCTTCAGATGGCTCTGTCACTTACGCTTGTCAGTCAATCTGGTGTCATTTAAATGGAGGCATTTTGAATGTTTCTCATTTCACAATGTTTTAAGACACTCATTAAATGACAGTCATCTTAAGAACCCAGCTGTTTCTTCCCGCTCTCATGCAAACATTTGTTCACCTGATAATCTTCAGAATCACAGATTCCTGGTTAAAAACAAATTCTTCCAAATTATTTGTAGTTGGCTCAATATGGCTTCCATTTTTAAATTTAAAGACACTCAGACTGTCCTGTTTTCCGTGTGAATTAGAGCAGATAGTCATCCTGAGGCAGTAAGGGGGACTAAACTAATTTCACTGATGTAATCATTGTTAAACAATTTCCAATGCAACTTTGGAAGCAGTACTTGTGAGCCTGTTTAACGATGTTTAAAAATGCATCAATGAAATTGGCTTAGCCTGTGGCCTTTATTACAGTCTCTCTTCTCAATTACACAGATTCCATGTTTTATGTCTGGACTGATTAGAAGTAACCCTCCCCTCCCCCCCAAAAAAATTATCTTAGCTGAAGAGTGTAGCTTATCCCTAACCCATGGAATTTGATTTGGAATTGAAAAATCTTGGAAGATAGTTCAAGAGTACCACATCAGCTGTTAGAATGATAGGAAATGCATTCAAGAGGTTGGGCTGGCATTTCTGTTTTCACTTTTTTTTTTTTTTTTTTTCCCACTGCTCTTCACCTTCCCCTTACCCCCAGTGCCATCATGAATTCACTATAAATTCCACGCCATCTGCCTTGATATATAGCAGAAAACATTAAATATGTTTTTACTAATGATCTGCTAAAATCACAATTCAAGCTCTGTGCTGAAGCTGCTATTTTTTTTTCCAGTTTCAGAAGCAGTATTTAAGTGATGACATGCAGTAATTTGTTCATTCTTCTGTCAGTATAATTTACAAGGCAGTGGCAGATAAACATAGCAATACAAGATTCATTTACGGTGACACAATGGCAGATACACAGAGCAGAACCCTGCCTATGAGATAAAGTGGACCGAGTGACTTATGCAGTAATTAGGGGATAATTGTCATTAACCTCACAAACAGTAGTTTACCCATATTGTTTAAAAGGCTCCAGGATGCGTAATGACAAGGTAATCTGTCAAAGCGCTAGGGGGAAATATTAATAAGATTTGTGCAAGCCTGGATAGAAAATATGCAGAAAGCGGCCACATTAAGCTAATTGGTGGATGAATATACACTTGTAAAAGTGCTTCTAATGGCACGTTTGCTGCTCTCCAAATGACTACCGTTAATGTGGAGAAGTGGGCTGCTTCGAAAGTCAGGACTGCTGGGACAAGAGGGTATTAAGGCATGCAGACGCAGTTATTGCCTCGTGCTCCGTAATGCATGCTTCCCCCTCCTCTATTTTGGAAATCTGAGTTTGGCATTATAGTACCATATGTTGATTATTTACTCTGATGATTACATTTTTTGATCTTCTATTTCTTCAGTCAGCCGCCGACCCCCAATCACCTCTGTTTTGTGGCCAGATAAAATGTCTAATAGCTACACTGATAGCTTAGAAATACATAGAAATGCAAACCGATAACGCATATGTAGATTGATAATTACACACGTGTGGGGGTGCCTTTTATAGGAACACATTTAATCTGAGCAATCAAAGGAAAGTATATCCATCAACAGCCTCATGTATGTGTTACAAGTAATAATGTGTTGTTCCCTGATGAATGCTAAAGCAGGAAATTAATCTTTGTGTTCTAATGCCATTCTTATACCCAGAGAAGAACAAAGTTAAATCTCCCAGTACATCTTTCTGTTCAATCACACACTCCGTCCTCCTCATGTTATATGGAATACTGCTTAGTGAACATTCAGTTCTTTTCTCCCCCTGCTCCCCCACATCCTAATGAATGTGTTAAAGTTACCTAGGGTTGTTCAATCAGCTTCAGTTGTGGAGCGATTCAAAGTATAATATGTGAGCTAGAATCAGCCTTTCAAGCTTTGGAAGCTGGAATATGAGTACTGAGGATCTTGGTTGTACAGACAAACTTCATGCAAAGATTGAAGGTTGTGAACTTGAATTCATTCCAAGGTTTTGACCCTTACCTAATGTGGAAAATCATCCTCATTATGAAAAAAAAAAAAAAAGTGGTTTTTTTTTGCACCCATTTTTGCTGTTTATCAGACATTATAGGAAAGCCCATCAGGAAATGCCAGGGTCTCTCTGGTGTTTGTGTTTAGATACAGAAAACCTCAGCACAGACCCCTGGGTGGACAGAAGCTTTCTACAAGCTTGGTGGCAGAACATTGGTTATGGAAAGAAAGGTAAACTAGACGATGTAAAGCTCAGAGCAAAAACGCTGGCACAGGCTCTGGTGAGTGGTGTTTATTGCCAGGCAAGCAGATTTATAGCTGTCCGAGGACTCAGGTTTTATCTTTATGTCTGAGGGGAGAAGAAAACAAGACCACTTGCAGGGCCCATCCTTCTCCTTCCTCCTGTCTCTAGTGTTTTCTCTGAGGATTTCAATCTGTTCCTTTGCTGTCCTCAACCATAAAATGACTTACCCCCTAGCATCTCATGGTGATCATCTCCAAGAGAGTAACTTGTGTCGATTTAAAAGGTTGAATTGAGGCAAGAGTCTTATATACAGATACTGCTGTTTCTCAGAACTCCAGAGATCACAGGAGAACTACGGATATTTATTTATATAGCTTGATGGAGATATATTTATTTTGGAATGGCTGAGCCTCATGTTTTACAGGATTTCCACAAACTCTATTGATAAAATGATATGGGGGCTTCGAAAGAAATTCCTGAGCAGTTTCCCTATAGAAGCGGAGTTTTCACTTGAACAGACCATTAAACTGACCAGGAGTAAAAGGTAATCCACAAGAATTACTACCTCTAATCACATTACTGCAAAAGCATCAAGAGACGCATGCAGATTATGGAACCATACAGTAACTCATGCTGGCATATTTTCAGTCATAAACACATACGTTCTGAAAGTAAGTCGTACATACACAAGGTGGTTGAGAGGAAAAACTTTAGTCTAAGAGTGGAAACATTTTAATTGAAATGTCTTGTGTGCCCAGATTCCAGGTATAAATAGTCAAATAAGGGAATTTGACTTTTTTTAGTAAGGCTTAGAAAGTTAGCGGGGCTTCCCTGGTGGCTTGGTGAAGAATCTGCCTGCCAGGGCAGGAGACCCAGGTTTGATCCCTGGGTCGGGAAGATTCCCTGAAGAAGGAAACGGCAACCCACTCCAGGATTCTTGTCAGGGAAATCCCTTGGAGAGTGGAGCCTGGTGGGCTGCAGTCCATAGGGTTGCAAAAGAGTCAGACACAATAGCAACTAAACACCACCACCAAGAAAGTTTAGTAAGACTCTTACTTACATGTAAGGAAATGAAACTAGGTCCTGGTTACTTCATAGTCACACAGCTGGTCGTTCACAAAACAAAGACTAGAATTCGGGTGTCATTTGCTTGTGTTCTTTATTTTCCTCTGAGGCCGAACATGAGGAAGTTATATTAAGCATAACCAAAATTTGAAATTTTAAGATCCAAATTCTCTTTTAGCCTCTAAGTTCAGAGTTAGATACTCTGTGCTTAAAGATGCACAGGTAATTTTATATTAAATGTTGATCTTCTAGGAATAAAGATCTGCTGGATTTGAGATTTCCTATTTTGAAACTTAAATGATTCTTAAGATACCATTGTTAATTATTAAAATGTATTGTGTCTTTTAAAGTTTCTCAGATTTGATTTACAGTGGAGTTAGGTAATATGAAAAATAACTTTGGATTCTTTGAAGTGCAGTTCTAGATACTGTGGAAAGTAATTTACACCTCTGAAAATTCGGTAGATGGCAAAGCAAGGCACTTGCTTTATTTATTTGCAAACAGATACCCACAGAAGAAATGCATGGAGCTGGTTTAAAGCCAGACAAGCTAAAATTCCTGGGTACAGGGAAGAAATCCTGACAGGCCTTTAACAGAGCTTAGCTGGAGTTTCTGTGGTTAAATATGTTGTAACCTTGGAGTGAGCTATCATAATCACAGATTTTAAAATAAAATATTGCTGTATAGACGGTTATTGAGGAGAAAAGCAATCATCCTTTATGAATTATATGTTCTCATCTGGTCCATAATCAAGAACATTCTATAACAAAGTAAAATTTTTATATCAAAAGTCAACAATATACTTAAAAAAATCAGAAGAGCCATTTAAAACTAATGCCTTGGCATTTTGATTCCTCTTGGTTTGAGAAGTGGTCAGTTTGGGATGGTGTATTTCAATTTCTCAATAATTTGTTTCTTCTTCTAAAAGATACCTTCTTCACTGAAAAGTAGTTTCAAATATGGATCAGAAACAGAAATGGTAGGGGTTTATCTCTTGAAAAATCTACCAGAGCCATACCTAAAAGTCACATAAAATTACCATGTTGTGTCTTCCTTCTGCTCCCAACTGCAGTCAAGGGGCATTTCCTTCAAACTTCCAGTTTCATCCAAGGAGATGAATTCCTTAATTCTGTACTTTTTTTTTTTTTACAAGTAATTTGATATGCCTTTCCTTAGTATACTACCGATTCTTCATGACTGAGCATTTTTCATCTTATAATGAGAGTCGTGCAGTGACCTGAGGATGGTAGTCTCTCTACAGGTACACGTTTGTGTACATGCATTTGTACGTGATAAGTAACTCTTAAAGTCAATCCCTAATGTGCAAATCGTATTTATAGAGAGCCGACCTGTGTTAGCAAGGACTAATAAGAATCTCACCTTGACAGAAAATTCTTTAAGGCAAAGTTTTTTGAGAGCTCTGTCATTCTAACCAGTGGTGGATATTCCTGTAGAGTTCATTTCTCCTTTGGGGAAAAAAGGAGGAATTGGAAAGATACTTCAGACAGGTCCTTTATAATCCACGCATACTGAGTTTAGCACCAGCTTCTGTAATCACAGCCAGCCTATATATACATAGCTCTGATGTCTGTGCACACATTTCCTGACATCGATGGGCTTGGGTTGATGAGGAAAGCATATTTGTTTCCCAGAAGGGATAAATGTGCATGAATGTTAACAAAGTCCAGTCTTGATTTTTCTTTGCAAGTTTTCATTTCTTTTTGTACCACACCCTGTTGATTCTTTCTCATGGAATCCTTCTGTCCTGGGGAGGGGCAGAAGCAAGAATGGACTGGTCAGCATTGTATTTAAAAGGTACAGTGATGCCCTTGAGAAATTCTGCACAACACAAATTTCCAAATGATGGAAATCGGGTAGTTTTTATTACCCAAAACGAATTTGATTTTTTTTTTTATCAAGTCTAATTTGAACCATTTGGTGCAATCATGGTATAAATGAGCGTGCCTCACTCTGCCTACAGATATTACAGTTGTTTCAACTGGCCTGGAAATATTAGCCTGAAACACTGGAAAAGCACATGCACTTGAAAGAACTCGGTGAATAAAGAAGAGTATAATTCTGTTGACTTACACAAGCAGACTGTTCCAGTGTATACTGTATATGGTAGTGGTTCATCTTTCTCGGTCGGTGCCCTCCCAGAAATACGTGTTTAAATGTAAATTTGCTAAAACAAATAAGCATGCCAAGTTGTTTCCCCACATAATTTCAAGTGTTTCTCAAAAATTATCACAATATTGCTTACAAAATTTCCCCAAGTGCTTCCCAGAATCTGTTATTTTCAATAAGAATTTTTTGTTGTTGTTGACCATTTTTCTTCATCTGGCCCCTCCTGCACACCCCCACCCCCTCCACCCCCACTTCTTGCTTGCTTACACACACACACACGTGCAGGCACACAGACACAAAAATTTTAACCCATGCCAAGTCATGTAAATTAGATAAATAAGTAATTAGCCATTTCTGCCCCCCCACCCCAACAAAAAGAGGGGGAGTGGCTCTGATATATGTGGAGAGTACCCAGACCAGTTAACTTTTTGGCTGAAGAGAAGTTTAAAAGTAACTTGACTTTTAGAGGAACAATAACTCCTGTAAGATTTTTTTTGGTAAAGCTATAGGTAGTGCTTTCAGCCCTCACCCGCAGCCCCACCCAGCCCTCGGGTGACAGACATGAAGTCTCATTGCAGAGAGAAGTTGAGGGAGTGGCCCTGTTCATGACATCTGAGATAATAGTCTGAGCCCACCACTTCCCCCTGAGGTGACCTACCAGTTAAATGATAAATTTCCTAAATTCTGGGTCACTTCCTTGACACACGTCCACCTAACCAAGAGGCAGCACAAAGGCAGGTGAAGGGGAGCTGTGGTGAATTAACAGACTACTCTTCAACTTCTTCCAGAGTGTGTGTGAAGATGTGTGTGCATGCTCCGTGTCTGCCACCTGTCAGTATTAGCTCTGTAGTGATGCAGCCTAAACTTTTTGTGACTACACATCCTTTTCATAAAATACATGAGCGTGCACCCCAGTGTATGTGAAGCTGTTTCCACGTTAGTAATATATTGTAAATTTACATATAAAAATGTAACACATTTGTCTTTTTAGGTTAAAAAAATAGAAATTCTCATGTTTACTCACATCAGTGGACTTTTGTGTACCCCCTACAGATAGGAGAGAATGGAGGAGAGGGTATGTGTTTTTCTATTTACAACAGAATGCAGGGAACACGAAGATGGTCTATATATAAATGGGGAAAGTTGTGAATGTTGAGTTCCGAGTGAGAGTTCATGCAATTTTCATAGTTTAATGTTTTGCGTCAGCTTCACTGAGGTATACTTTACATGCCAAAAAATCTAGGCGTTTTTAAGTCTACAACCTAGATAGTCATATATACATCAGCCTTAGGATACAGAACATTTTTATCACTGCCTAAAGTTCCCACTGTTCTTTTACAGTCAGTCCTTTCTTCCACCCTCGGGCCCTGGCAACTACTGATCTCATTTCTCTTCTTGTAGGATTACTTTTCAAGGATGATTCCTCTGACTGGCATAGTAACATCTTTTATCTTTTAGGTCTGACTTCTTTCATTCTTAAGGTTATGTTTCTATCAATAGTTTATTCCTTTTTATTGCCCAGTAGTATTCCTTTGTGTATATCTCCCACTATTTGTTTAACTAAGACTTAAACATCAAGAAAACCTGGAAAACTGTATGTTTCAAATTTTGCATAGCGTGGTTTCATCAGTTTTTAACTCTGCAATTAATAGTTCAGTTTTGATAGAGTACCAAGCTGGACTGGCTTGGGATCATTTCTCTACCTTCTACCCAAGTCCATTCCTCTTGCCTTAATACCTGAACTCCTCCTCAAGAAGTTCAGTTCAGTTCAGTCACTCAGTCGTGTCCGACTCTTTGTGACCCCATGAACCGCAGCACGCCAGGCCTCCCAATCTATCACCAACTGCCAGAGTCCATTGAGTTGGTGATACCATCCAACCATCTCATCTTCTGTCATCGCCTTCTCCTCCCACCTTCAATCTTTCCCAGCATACATGTCTTTTTAAGCCAACTTTTTCACTGTCCTCTTTCACTTTCATCAAGAGATTCTTTAGTTCTTCACTTTCTTCCATAAGGTTGGTGTCATCTGCATATCTGAGGTTATTGATATTTCTCCCAGAAATCCTGATTCCAGCTTTTGCTCCCTCCAGCCCAGAAAGAAGAGAAAATCCCAGTAGGAAACTGGTCATGAAAATAAGTTGCCGATACAGTTGGAATGGAATAATACCTTAAGACAGCACACTATGCTTGAAAATCTAGACCTGATATCAGAAAGTATGCCTTGTAAACCTCTCATTTTGTTCTAGGTGGATAGCATTTCATTAAAAGCTTTAAAATTAGATCAAAGGGGAAATGGTTTTAGTTTTTAGCTATTCGTTTTTTTGATTTTTCCTTTAAAATTGCCTTAAATTTGACAGAAAGAAATTCATGAAATAGAGGAGAAAATTAAACTTTTCTGTGCTGGTCTTTAAGCTGTTTGCTGATTTCTTCATAATGTGAATACTGCCTGAGCAAACAGGCCCTAGGCCTCTGCTGTGTTTAGTGTTCCGGTCTCATTTCCACGTGTGAAAGGCAAGGCAGTGTTACCCTCTATGCCCCAGCATGCTGCTGGCCTGCCATGAGCACAAACAGGTTTATTCTTGGCCTTCAAGCAGATTCTCGAGGCTTAAGCTCAGCTGACAGTCTAATAATCCCAAAGTCTCTCTCTGGTCTCTCTCCAGTCTCTTTACATCTTTCCTTCTCTATTCTCCCTTTCCATCACATAAGAAAAAACAGTTGATCTTACTTGACTTTGGTTGTAAAACTCCGCATCATGTAAGGAACTGTTGAAGCCATGATCATTGACCCTACTGGCAAAGATTTTAGAAAATCACTCTGGACCCATATTGAACTGGGTGCCAGATTTCTCCTAAGTGATATAAGCACCAGTTCAATGAATATAAAAGGAAATCATGTTTGGGAGTTCATGTAAAAAAATAAAGAAATACAAAAAAAAAAAAATAAAATGTTTAGATGTAAATATTTTAAGTGTTTTATACTGTTTCTGAACCCAGTAAAACTGGTTTATAAGTCTGGATTATTTGCTTACAAATCTTCTAATTAATAGGATAGCCAATTATTATCAGAGGAAATCAATACTTATCCTAGGGACTTCACTGGTGGTCCAGTGGTTAGGACTCTGTGCTTTCATTGCCAAGGGCCTGTGTTTGATCCCTGGTTATAGAACTAGAATCCCACAAACTGGCATGGTGTAGCCAAAAGTTAAAAAAAAAAATTTATCCTAATACTTTGCATTTCACTTAACAGGACAAATCTTATCATCCTCATTTTATAAATAATAATTTCCAATGAAATGGTCATTGAGCTCTGGTTACAAATGGGGGAGCCTAAAGTAACTCAGTCACCAACTACAACACGAATGGGAAGGACACGAATCCAGTTACTCACTCTGATGTGACTTTTCATTCATACACAAGTCCAGCATCCCAGTATGAAGTCCAGGTTGTTCATAGTGACCTAACAGACTGAATTTTTTCCATTACTGTTTATTTTGTGACAATACCAATTCTTTTTATGGCTCTCAGTCACTGGTAAAGTGTAGTTGACATGATAAGGAGCCCTAGGTTTTAGATTTGTACTTCTCAAACTATCCGCGAGGAAGGACCAGGTTTCCCCCAGCTGATCTTGAGCCAATACTTAAGTTAATAAAATAAAAGTCAGTTAATTAGAGGGTGAGGGAGAGGGTGAGATGATTTGGGAGAATAGCATTGAAATATGTATACTGTCATGTAAGAAACGAATTGCCAGTCTGTGTTCAATGCAGGATGCTTGGGGCTGGTGTATGGGGATGATCCGGAGGGATGATGTGGGGTGGGAGGTGGGAGGGGGGGTTCATGTTTGGGAGTTCGTGTACACCCGTGGCAGATTCATGTCAATGTATGCCAAAACCAATAGAGTACTGTAAAGTAAAATAAAGTAAAATGGAAGCTCTAAAAAAAAAAAAAAAAGAAAAATTGAGAGAAATTAAGGCAATCTGAGATAAGCAAAATTTTAAGATATCCATTACCAACAAGATGCCCTTACAAGAAATGTTAAAGGGAGTCCTTTAAGTTGGAACAAAAAACCACAGCACAGTAGCTCAAATCCTTACAAAAATACAATAAACTCCAGTAAAGGTAAATACATGGACAAATATAAAAACCTGTATTTCTATCAAAAAAATAAAAATAAAACAAATGACCATGTCTTTCATTGTACAGCAGTGTCACATTGTCCTGAAAGTTACCAGATAGCTACTCTCAATTCCTTGCAGAGTGGTCCTTTTTGATAGCATATAGGCCACTCGTGGTTAGGACTTCCCTGGTGGCTCAGACGGTAAAGCATCTTGCTTACAATGCAGGAGACCTGGGTTCAGTCCCCGAGTCGGGAAGATCTTCTGGAGAAGGCAATGGCACCCTACTCCAGTACTCTTGCCTGGAAAATCCCATGGACAGAGGAGCCTGGTGGGCTGCAGTCCATGGGGTCGCAAAGAGTCGGACACGACTGAGCGACTTCACTTTCACTTTCTTTCAGGCCACTCATGGAAGGTCTTAACAGAGGAGTCTTAAGCCATGGTTTAAGAATCACTGCACCAGATCCAGATTACTTCTGTCACAAAGATCTCCAGGCAAACAAACCTGGGCCTCCCTTCTTTTCCTTTGATGATTTCTAACTCCCTTCAACTTAGAGTAGTTGAAGGATATGCTAAAACTGATAGTCATTCCTTGCATTGAGCTTTCAGACCCATTCTTACACATGAGACAATCAACTTTGTTTCCTGTTGCAGTTTCAATGGTTTAAGAATCACTGCACCAGATCCAGATTACTTCTGTCACAAAGATCTCCAGGCAAACAAACCTGGGCCTCCCTTCTTTTCCTTTGATGATTTCTAACTCCCTTCAACTTAGAGTAGTTGAAGGATATGCTAAAACTGATAGTCATTCCTTGCATTGAGCTTTCAGACCCATTCTTACACATGAGACAATCAACTTTGTTTCCTGTTGCAGTTTCTCTGTTTATGAAAGAGATGGTCTTTAGATGGTCTTGATGAATGATGGCTTCTTTGGAAAGAACTTCACATTGCCTGGATCCAGAGGGTACCCTATCAGGAGGATTCTGGTTGGAGTATGTCATGTAGATACTTGGCCTGTCCCCAGGCACATTCATTTACAAAGATACTATGTTGTCCTGCTGCTGCTGCTGCTGCTGCTGCTGCTAAGTCGCTTCAGTCATGTCCGACTCTGTGCGACCCCATAGACGGCAGCCCACTAGGCTCCTCTGTCCCTGGGATTCTCCAGGCAAGAACACTGGAGTGGGTTGCCATTTCCTTCTCCAATGCATGAAAGTGAAAAGCGAAAGTGAAGTCACTCAGTTGTCCTGCTAGGTAAATATAAATGGATGCTTCTGTTACCGTGATAAATAAAGCTTCTCTTTTACCATTTAGGCAACCAGCAAAGTTCTAAACCTTGCTTACCTGGATCTCTTCCACCAGAAGTAAGTAGTTTAACAGAGCAGTCTCCATTTTAGTGGAGACAGCCACTCAGGACTAAAAAAGAATCTGAAAGGCAGTAGATTTAGAAATAGCAGCAGGCATTCGTGGCGGGCCAGGAGAAAAGAGAAACCATATGGGACTGCTGTGTACCGTTAGGGGAGGGAAGACAGAGGGTGATGGAAAGGAGATGCCTCAGGTGGGTTTGATCAGTTGCTATGGTTTCTGAGGCCTATTTTAATATCAGAGGCTGCCAGTTCTGTAAGTACGGTATCAACACGCCCATTTAGGTGCAGGCTACCTGGGAAGAACCTGAGGTAAAAATGGCTGTACACCACTCAGATTGAGTTTCCACAGTGAACACTTTCATAAAAAGAATAATCAAGAAAATGGATTTGATGGTAAAGGGAAAATGGTGTAGAAGAGGACATGGCAGTGATCTGGAGACCAGCCTTGTTCAGGAGAGGTCTTGCCCCTTGTTATCACAGACTCAGTGTGCCCACCTGGGAAATGGCCTCACGGATGACAGTAAGTTCAGCAAACCTGGAGTCATAATTTCTGGGTTCATGTCCTGGACCCCAGTTAGCATCTTTGCAACCTTAAGCAGTCATACCTTTGGTGTCTCATCTGTTAAACGTTTACCGAGCTCTGGAAGCTATTATAAGACTCAAATGAGATAATCTCTGTGAAATCACAATTTATTTCTTTGCTTATTTACAATACCAACAGTCTCCTCTACTTCCCTGTCCCAAAAAAGGACGTAAAGGAGACCATTGCTACAAGTGATACTTTTAAAAAAGCAGCTACTTCGCAACTCCAGGATTATCCAGTCAGTCACTGTGTCAACATATCATGGTATGACTGTTGTGAACAGAGAACTGCATGAGAATGTTTAATCTGAAGGCTAATTTCTCCTACAAATGAGGGAGGGACAGCTGTATTTGCCAGTTTACATGGTTCAGTTGCTCAGTTGCTCGGACAGTGCTGCGATGAACATTGGGGTACACATGTCTCTTTCAATTCTGTAAACCAACTTTTTCACTCTCCTCTTTTACTTTCATCAAGAGGCTCTTTAGTTCTTCAATGTTTCTGCCACAGAGTGGTGTCATCTGCGTATCTGAGGTTATTGATATTTCTCCCAGCAATTTGATTCCAGCTTGTGTTTCATCCAGCCTAGCACTTCTCATGATGTACTCTGCATATAAGTTAAATAAGCAGGGTGACAGTATACAGGCTTGATGTACTCCTTGCCCAATTTGGAACCAGTCTGTTGTTCTATGTCCAGTTCTAACTGTTGCTTCCGGACCTGCATACAGATTTCTCAAGAGGCAGGTCAGGTAGTACTAGACACCAACACACATATAAAAGGATAGAATGCCAGAAGTAAGCCTTATAAGGAATGGCTTATAACTATTAGAGCTTCTTTTTTAAGTAAATAAATGACAAGTATCACCTTAATATCAAATTAGGTATTGTGATTCAGACCATACACTTGTGGTCCAGAGAGAATTTCACATCACAGGGCCGAGTAGAACTGTCTGTGAGAGAGAATTCTCTCTTGCAAAAATACTACAGTTCCCTTTATCCTGTTTGCCCTAATGTAACATCTTACATATGCATAGTACAGTTGTTAAAACCGAGAAATTAGGATTGATACCATGCTGTTCACTAATTGAGAGACTTTCCTGAAATTTTACCAGTATTCCCACAAATATTCTTTTTCTGGTCTAGGATCCCTAGAATCTTACATTCATTTGTGCTTAGTCTCCTCCAATCTTTAACGAATCTTTGGTCTTTCTTTGACTTAAAAAAAAATCTTTTCCAACATTTACACTTTGAAGAATACTTGTGGCTGTTTTGCAGAACACCTTTTAACTTTGGTTTATCTGATGTTTTTTCATAATTAAAGGTATGCATTTTTTTTTGGCAAGCATGCCACAGAAACCACAGTGTATCCTTCTCAGTATATAGATCACGAGGTCTGTGATGATCCTTCATTTAGGCAAATTGGTTAAGGTGGTGTCTGCTAGGTTTCTCCCTTACAATGTTATGATTTTCCTCTTTGTAATTAATAAGGTTCTTATCTTGTATTTAAGATGATTTTGTGCTTCCAAAAATCGACTGTCAAGGGTTGGAACAAGTGCTGTTCACAGAGGGTTGCCAAGTGTCCCGTCCTGGTGGGAAGGAGCTGTGCCCTAGAAGATGATGGAGTTATTAAGTGTTTGAATAGGTTTCTCTCAATCCATACTGAAATGGATTGCCTGACATTACATTGCAGGATTTTTAAGTCCTACCTCCAGGCATATCTCATAGTTACTAGCAAAAATGAAAGTGTGAAATGCTTTTTAATGTATATTTAACAACACATAGTCCGGTGATTACTGATGTGTATTCTCTGTGGACGCTCTCTACTATCAGAGCAGGATGTTAAGAGATAATATTTTTATACATTCTTATCTAAATCCATCACATGTTTACTTTCTGAATATCTATAACTGTCATTTATAACAAGATCATAAAAAGTCAAATACTCTTAATTCAAACTTTGAATCATAGAATTATAATCAATTTTCAGAAAAAGTACAACTACTGTGTTTCCTTACTCTACCTTATGAAATTGCCTACTGTAACGTGACACTAAAATTCAGCCACTTGAAAGGGGAGAAATACAGCATAGCAATATGAGTGTGGGGGTGATGCTACTTCATTCATCTTCGTGATTTAGAAATTCAGATAATAGCTCTTATTGAAAGGAAGTTTCATCATTGAATCCAGTGTCATGTCTGATTGTGTCAAAATTTGGAAAGAAAAAAAATAAAATTTGAAAAATGTACCTAATTCCTTCCTGTGGTGTCACTATTCAATAAAGATTAAGGTACCATGTTATGTTTTGCTTTTGCATACACTGGGTTGCACAGCAAGAGTTCGCGTCTGGTACTAATATATGCTAAATACTTGCATAGTCTATAGACCATTGTTGTTAAAAGTAAGCAGTAGAGTGTAGGCATTTTAGATCACAGAGCCCCAGTGGTCTACGTTTTGTTTGCTTTGACATTATTAAACTCAATCTGTTTCTCTGTGACTCTAATGACTGCATTTGCATGGCAGAAAAGTTTGCTTTGTGGATCAACTTGTATTAACAGAGCTTGCATGTTGTTTTCTGCTCTTGCTCACGGTGTTCCGTGAGCAGACAGAGCACCTTCAGCTGCACTGAATAATTATGCACAATCAATAAGTTTCTGTGTTTGTCTTTGTCGTTTCTTTGATGTGGCCTCCAGGATGCTGCCGGCAAGGTGCTGGACCGCTGGGCCATCATGTCTCGAGAAGAGGAAATCATCACCCTTCAGCAGTTTCTGCGGTTCGGAGAAACCAAATCCATCGTGGAGCTGATGGCGATTCAGGAGAAAGAAGGGCAGGCCGTAGCTGTACCATCTTCAAAGACTGACTCAGACATCAGAACTTTCATTGAGAGCAATAATCGCACCAGGAGTCCCAGCCTCCTCGCCCATCTAGAGAACAGCAACCCTTCCAGCATTCATCACTTCGAAAACATCCCCAACAGCCTTGCCTTCCTACTGCCATTCCAATACATAAACCCCGTCTCAGCCCCGCTGCTAGGACTGCCTCCAAACGGGCTGCTGTTAGAGCAACCAGGACTGAGGCTGCGGGAGCCCAGCCTTTCGACCCAGAATGAATATAATGAGAGCAGTGAGTCTGAAGTCTCCCCGACGCCCTACAAGAACGATCAAACGCCCAATAGAAATGCCCTGACCAGCATCACTAACGTGGAGCCCAAAACCGAGCCAGCCTGTGTGTCCCCCATTCAGAATTCCGCCCCAGTCAGTGATCTGTCCAAAACTGAACACCCGAAAAGCTCATTCCGGATCCACCGGATGAGAAGGATGGGGTCAGCCTCCCGGAAGGGAAGAGTGTTCTGTAACGCGTGTGGGAAGACGTTCTATGACAAAGGTACTCTCAAAATCCATTATAACGCCGTTCACCTGAAGATCAAACATCGGTGCACCATTGAAGGCTGCAATATGGTCTTTAGCTCCCTCCGCAGCCGGAACCGCCATAGTGCGAACCCTAACCCTCGCCTTCACATGCCTATGCTAAGGAATAACCGAGACAAAGATTTAATCCGGGCCACGTCTGGGGCCGCCACCCCCGTCATAGCAAGTACAAAATCGAATCTCACACTCACGAGCCCTGGCCGGCCCCCCATGGGTTTTACCACTCCCCCGCTAGACCCCGTCTTACAGAACCCTCTCCCTAGCCAGCTGGTGTTCTCCGGGCTAAAGACTGTCCAGCCAGTTCCTCCATTTTATAGAAGTTTACTCACTCCAGGGGAAATGGTGAGTCCCCCGACCTCCCTCCCGACCAGCCCCATCATTCCAACCAGTGGTGCCATAGAGCAGCACCCGCCGGCCCCCTCTGAGCCGGCAGCGCCAGTGGTGATGATGGCCGCTCCGGAGCCCAGTGCCGACCTGGCGCCCAAGAAGAAGCCCAGGAAGTCCAGCATGCCTGTGAAGATCGAGAAGGAAGTTGTCGATACCGCCGATGAGTTCGACGATGAAGACGACGACCCCAGTGACAGCGGGCCTGTGCTCAACGACGGGAGCCGCGACAATCACTGCCACTCCCAGGAGGAGATGAGTCCCGGCATGTCGGTGAAGGACTTTTCGAAGCATAGCAGGACCCGGTGCATGGCAAGGACAGAGATACGAAGGGCTGACAGCATGACTTCTGAGGACCAAGAACCTGAGCGGGACTACGAGAATGAGTCTGAGTCTTCGGAGCCCAAACTCGGAGAGGAATCCATGGAGGGGGATGAGCACCTGCACGGTGAGGTGAGCGAGAAAGTCCTGATGAACAGCGAGAGGCCGGGTGAGAACCACAGTGAGCCCTCTCACCAGGATGTCATCAAGGTGAAGGAGGAGTTTGCAGATCCCACTTACGACATGTTTTACATGAGCCAGTATGGACTGTACAACGGCGGGGGTGCCAGCATGGCAGCCCTGCACGAGAGTTTTACATCGTCTCTGAATTACGGCAGCCCTCAGAAGTTCTCCCCAGAAGGGGACCTGTGTTCTAGCCCAGACCCTAAAATCTGTTATGTGTGCAAGAAGAGTTTCAAAAGCTCCTACAGCGTGAAGCTTCACTACAGAAACGTTCACTTGAAAGAGATGCACGTCTGCACGGTGGCTGGCTGCAACGCTGCCTTCCCCTCTCGCCGAAGCAGAGACAGGTCAGTAAATCTCCATTGGCTGCTCCTGCTGGGGGGTGGAGGGTGCTAGTCATGGTGGACTTGACACATTAAAAAAAAAAATCCAACTTCGATGTTTTCGATGCACTGTAAAGATTGTCCACGGTGACCGCGTGATCCCCAGGCTGCCATGCTCGTGAAGGATTGTTGCAGTCGGTGCTTGTTCTGATTAAGCATGCAGAATCATACGCCATCTTACTCAGTAATGCACGCCATTTTTCTCTGTGCTCTGTGTGTATGTGTGTGTATGTCTCCATGCATCTAGGTGTGAATAAGTTAACTGTGTACACAGTTCCCTGCTTTCCCGTGAACCTTCACTTAGAAGCTGCAGCTTCTGTTATATATATTTCTGCTTTGCCTTGTGGCTTTTTAATTAAATCAATATATTATCTTCATACACACATATTTATCCAATATAGAAACAGAAATTTACGGATGGAAAGAACCCTAGGTCCAGGACATCGAGACAGCCTGCATCTGCGTAGGTATAACCAGAAATGTTATCGTTCTTACATGAGTATTTAGTGTGTCCATGAATTCTTTAAGAGTTGTAGAAATATCGGAAGAAAATGGGACCAAAGTAATTGTTGATACGGGGGAAATGTTATGACGATTGTGGGTTACTTCAACTTCACAATGTCTTTGAGCACATCTCTAAAATATAGCCTGTCATGGGAATTATGCATAGAAGGGGAGGCATGCATATACTTTGAGGATCAGTTAGAATATATTATGTCCAGCCTTCAGATGACATCACACCTTAGGTATGTAGCTGTGGCTCTGAAACAGTTGGGTTTAAACAGAAGCAGCTGGTCCTAAACCTACAGTGTTCTTTTTCAATCTTAAAGAAAATGTAATATAAAAGGAATGTGTTAAGGTGGTCAGTGGTGGAGCAGCACAGTTCTCCCCTTGTGGAGATAAGCTTATGAGCAGAGTATTATACACCAGCCTAACTAGAGTCACACAGTTAGTTCATCCCATTATAACAAATGCAGTTTTTGGTTTTACATTGTCTTTTAATAATGTATCTGGAGAAAATTTTTTACATGGTAAAAATCAATATATGTAGAAGAAACAATATTAACTAGGAAGTTTCCAAATAGCTACCCCCCAAATTCTAGTGTTTCCCTGGTGGGTCGAGTTGTTTGATAAAGTAACATACAATAGAAGTACATTGAAAAGTAGTGACCTGCCTCTAGAATGTTCTGTTTTTGCCATATTTAAAAGTTCAGTGTTCCTAAAAATAAAAGAAGAAAATACTTTTTCCTTTTATACTAAAATACATGGGACCCAAGGCATGAAAAGCAAAATCTCTGAGAAAAAAATTTAGTGGCTTTCTTCATACAATTCAAAACATGCTTTGAAGAGAAATCTATCTTCTTAAAAAATTCCCTCCCCCCAACTCCATTTACCTTGTTCTGTAAAAATGTTTTATGGTCACAGAGTTCTTTTCGGTTCCAGGTTATCATTAACAGTCCCAGAATACAGCAGTTAAGATAGCTAGACTTTGAATAATAAAATATAATACTATATCCATCCCCCCCACGTTTGTAAGTAATATTCATTCTTTTACATTTGAAATAGTGCACTTGTGATAATGAGGTTAATGCATTGGATTTTTTTTTTTAACAAAAATAAAAGACTCATGAAAAACTGCATAAAATATTTATGGAAATGGAATGTTTGAAGAGAAGCCAAAATTTAAGCTTATTTGCATGAATTCCTATCACAGTTTTAGTTGTTTTGCTGAAAAGACTGCAAGTCATAACACTCAGATAAATGGTTCTGGGACCGAAGGCTACAACACCCAAAGCGTGGTGCTTTCATTTACATCAAGCCACTAGAAAACACAAGCGCTGTTTTTATGCCTCAGTGTATAAGGAAGTACTGTGGAGAGGGTGGTTTGTCTGAGGAAAAACATTTATCGATAGAAGCAGTATATTTCGGTTTCTAATTTTATTCTAAGGATTGAGTGCTCCATGGGTGACCATCCATATACAAGTTGAGAACACTGCCCAGGATAACTAGGATATAGGATATTCCAGGTGGGAAGCATAATACAGATATTCTCCCATGTATGTTCAGTCTCACAAGAGATTCCAAACCCCAGAAGACGAGTGATTACATTTCATATGGGTGAAATAGCACGTCACGCCGAATTGTTTTAATTCTGGAATTTTGTCACACACAGTAAAAAGTAACTTGGAAAAAAAAAAGTACAAGAAAGTCTTCTGATTCTCACTTGAAACTTTGCTTTTCAAGAGTCCTCAAATCTTTTGACCCCAGGGTAAACACTTAGCAGAAACTTTGATACTTCAACTTTTTTTTTTCATAAGAAGAGTGTTCATCCTTGTTGAGTCTGTGACTTGAGTTAAAATGTGAGCGTAGCTACCACCAAATAAGCAAAAACAGGGATGCCATTAAATACCATCCTCTTCTGCATCTCAGGAAACGTAACTGCTCTATAATTGTACCCATTTCATTGTCATCAACTAATGTTGACCTGTAATTTGATCTCCTTATTCACAAAGCCTCTGCCTCACATCTCAAATCTACCCAGTAGACTTCTCTTCCCTTGTCTCTTCACTTTTCTTTGTATCAGTCACAAGAACCACAGGAATTTGATGTCCCTGCTTTTTTCCTCTTCAGTTCACTATGAAGCTAGGCTAAGTTTTCTTACCTTTCTCTGCACCAACACACCTTCCCAAGCAGAAATCCCCGTGTTTAATCCTGCTGTCCCTGTGTCCATTTCTGTCCTCTCCCCAGCGTCTCAATTCATCCGTCCTGGACTCTGCAACATCTTCCTTGTGCAAACAGAGCATTAGAAGGCATTTTGAGTTGGGGTCGAAGTATGCAAGGGGTTTACCTGGGATAAAACTAACAGAATAAACCCTCTTCCTTCTATTTATGAAAGCAGCCTTCTTGTCTTTGGGCTTAGAACACCTTACCGGAGTGAGAAACAGGTCTTCCTTGGCTCCTTCCAAGATGGTTATATTTGAGGGAGTTGTATGTGTGGCCTCAGGCAGTTAGCGGGATGGAAGTAGAAGGATGGTAAATGCTGTGTTTTACATTTGGCAGCTAGTTGGCAGAGATGTCCCAAGTCTTTGCTTAGCATCTTTCTAGGTCTTGTAAGATCAGATTGAAGGCTTTTTGAAAAACAATATTCTTTGTGTGAAGTCACCAAAAGGGACATGAGAGAGAGAGAGCGGGGCCAAGCAAGGTTTGTGAGGGCTGAGGATTCTGAGTGAAGTATCAGAAGTGTCCTTTCTATACATTTGTGAATGAGTGTGAGTTTAATAAAGTTGAAAACAAGCTAATATGCACAAACTCCAATTCGTCTGGTCATTAGGTGGCTGTTAGGGTACTTTTTGTTCTGAGTTTTAGAAGCACAATGTAAATTACTTTCCCTGTAAAGAACTACAGAACTATAAGGCGGTGGCTGATGTTTAAGTGTTTAAGAGTATACTGATAGGAGTGTGTAGTGTTAGACCCAACAGTCACTAGACACCTGTACTTCTTGTTTATCCCTTGATAAGATGCTCTTCTGTCAGGGAACAGCAAAGCTGACTCTCGGTTTTGAAGTATACCTATGAAAATACTCCCTGGGAAGAAGAATTCTAACTGGCCCAGAACCTACAGTCTTCATAAAGGACATTTTCTTGAAGAGTGTCATAGAGTTGGTTGGCCCTGGCTTTCTGTGGTCATGTCTTATCCTCTGTCTGGGATTTTGATCCCCAGGAGGGCTGAGTGGCCATGGATCATCTGTATATTAAGCCCATTTATAAATTACATTTGGTTTTCATTCCTAAAAATAAAAACCCCTGTGTCCTCTTCTACTGAATTCCTTATCATTTGCTAGTATGTTAAAAAATCTATTTATGTCTGTTTCAGTGATGGGCTGTTTTAAAAATCCCCCAACTATAATGAAGACTTTGTTTACAGAAACTAGATGGTCTACATAGAAAGAAATACTTAATCTGTTTGTTTTTCACCTTAACATGAATTTTACCATCTTTGTTCCTCTCTTCCCTCCGAGAATAGTGGCCACTCATTGCTACAGTTTGTCTTGAATTTTATCAGAAAGGTAAGCATTATGTTTGATCTTCAAGGTGTAGGAAAGGTGATTCAGCCCCATAAATAAATTTAGAAACAAAATAATATTTGCTTAGGGTGATTGATAAATAAATATGAGGCAACCATTGGTGCCGAGTGGAAACCTTCTCTTTGATTGCTACTTAAATCCGTCCAAATTTAAACATGTAAACTTCTTGATTTGTATGAAGTAAGACATCTGTATTTGGTTTATTAAAACCTGCTGATGTCTCCAGAACTAAATTTGTTCCTATATAGGCCTCTGGGTAGCCGTAGCTAAAAAGCAGAGATGTATAGTTTTTGCTTGTTTGATTACCTGACTTCCAGCCCTGTACAGGTGTGCAGGAATAAATTAACATAAGCTACCTCTGACGAGCCACTGCATACATTAACAGCAGAGGTGAAGATGCGAAAACATGCTACCTGCCTCCTGTTTTCACCTTCCCAGCAGCAACATCCATTTTTCCCATCATTCTTGTTTAGAAAAGTCCTCTGTAAGTTTCCAAAGAGAGATTTTCAATAAATGCATATGATTTCACCAGGCAATACCTCCAAGAAATAAGCCACTTAGCACCAATTTAAGATAACTATCAGTGTATTTGCCCTAATACAATTAGCTGTTAAACAGTGTGTTACTCTTCTCCGACTACGAGAAGAGAACACTTTAAGCATCAGCTTTTTCATTTCCTATATCTTTTGCCATCCAAACTGCAGCTCTCCTTTACCAGAATTCTTTTAAAAGGTAAAGTCATGTTGGTCCTCTGACTTTTAAAGGAAGACATTTTTTTCCCCCTCTGTTACTCTTTTTAGTTTCACAATACAGCCAGGAGATCAATAGGTCTTTTGTACTTATCTCCATTACTTTCCATCAAAGGCAAACAAAATAAATTCCCCCTTCTGAGTAATTGCTAGTTGTGCCCTCCTCAAGCGAAACTTTGGTAGTAAGATAAACTTCAGTGTCATTCCTGTCTCTGGGGTTCTTTTTATATCCTGGGAGAAGAGCAGTGAGCAAAACGGCCTCCTTGTATCATGGGGAGAGACTCTGTTAAGCCTACCATGAGCCTCGGATCTTCCTAATGACCTCCTGCTGGCCCAGCTGGATGTAAGACAAGCTCATTTAAGCCTCTGCTGACCTTTCACTCCTCCAGCCCAAGAAGTACACCAATCACTTCCACCAAACTGCCTACCAACTAGACAACAGAGCTTAATGGTGAGCAAAGGACTTCCTGTCCATGATACAAAGAAGTTCTTACAACTTTCTCTTGATGAGAGTACCATTAAATCTCTTGTGGCTACATAACTTCCACCGCATAAATGCAATGCTTCCATATACCCTGTATTCCTACCTTCCCTCAAAAGGAATGAGCTACTACTCTCTCCATAGGGTGAAAATCCAGGCAGAAATAGCATTTAGATCAGCATGTACATACTGCACACATACGTGGTAATTTTCAGGATGGCACCACTTTGAAAGAGTCATCTTCATGATTTCTATCTCCCTTGGATCTCCCATCATCTATCTGATCCCCTGATAGACTTTTTTGGTCTCACTCTTCCTCATAATGATTCATTCTAAGTATTTGTTTTTGTAGATAGTCTTTTCTTTTTTAAAACAAATAAGAAAGGCCATTTCTCACCTGGAAGCAGGTTATGAGACTTCACACACATATTAGTATTTGCTTGTATCCTTCGTAAAAGTGGGTTCTCCATAAGGTAAGAGGCTTCTACCAGCCCTTTCTCGCTGAGTGATTTGTTGTTGTTGTGCTAAAGAGACAGACTTTTCTTTCTCTGTTGAAATTTCATTGTGAAAGTTGGGCTAGAAAGCATTTCTTTTTTCTCTTTTTAAAAAGCCTTCTCAGAAATAATTTAATGTTTTTGCCGTAAGACTCCCACAAGCTTCAAATAAATGCATGTGGCAGAATATGAAAGGAGTTTACACTTGCCAAAAAATTACAGTGTCATAAAAAAAGGATTTATTAACTTTGATTCTTGAGTGCCAAGATGTGTGTGTGTGCATGTGTGAGAGAGAAGCAAGCTGAGAAAGAGGAAAAAAGAATGCTTTTCAGGAAAGGACCATTTTTCTTCAGTTACTTAACAGAAAGCTACACTTTTTAAAAATACCTAGATTTTATGTCCTAATGCAAGCGACTTGAATTAAAACAGGAGCTGTAAATTCCTGGTAGAAAGCTGTTATGCCTGAAGTGTTAGTGATCTTAACTCTAGTACTTTATGGAGTTTATTACTTCTTTTATTAACTAGGGGGGGAAAATGTTACCTACTTCTGGTTTAATTCTTTTTCTTGCTTGCTCTAATTATTTTGACTTTACCTTAGGGGGGGAAAAAAAAAGCTGTGTTTCTAACCTGAACATATGTAAGTGATGCCTCCAGTTTGCTATTGCATATATCAATTGGAATTATTGCCAGCTATTCAAAAATTATGCTAACGTTCTCATGTAAATGTATCCACATAAAGTATATGTGTGTTTATATGTGAACAACCACATAAATAAGAATATCAAAAGACAGATCATCCTTAAATGCCAGAATAGACATCTTCATCTTGGGAAATGATGTATGAAGTTACTTTAGCACATGGATGGGAAATAAGGTGTTTTTTTTTTTTTTTTTTCAGTCAGAAGAGACAGATTTGGGCGATGAGAACGACAGACCTTCAGCAGTAAGCCTCCTGGGTCTGACGGCCAGCTAAGGGGAGCCGCTCGAACCCTGCTGGCTTTTTAGTCCAGTCTGTCACCAAGGGGGCACTGGGGGGTCAGTCCGCTCACTAGTAATTGTGTTTTACAGACTTCTAAAGCAATTGGCTCAGTCAGTCCCAATTCAATAAAAGTGGAGAGCAAGAGAGAGAGCACTTTTGTTCTATTTTTTACTTGAAATTATTTCATTCAGCAGTCTGTCTTTTTTATTACCAGGACTTGACATTAGCACTCCAAGCTATATTAGCATCCATTTCAGCAGTTCAGTAATGGTATTAAAAAAACACTTAACTTCAACGGTGAATGGTTGTATGACAGTACCATAAAAAATCCACATTAAAAAAAAAAAACTTATGTATTTGTCCCAGCAAATTATTTTTCACTTGTTTAACCACTTCAAAGCTATGTTCTTGAGATGGGTTTTCAGGAAGAACCTTCTTGCTCTGAGAAGCAAGCAGTCAGCGGTGCTCTGTTGATTAGGGAATCAGGAGAAGAGGGAAAGAGAGAACCAATGGGGAGAGGGAAGGTAAAGATGCTGTTTACCCTGTAGTTAGATTACCTTCCATTCATCAGCAGAGATGGAATTGGCAACCTCAGAGCACCCAAGGTGAAATTCTTGGATCCTCATGCCTGGCTGGGATTTGATTTTTAACCCAGCACTCCCCAAACTTGGGAGCAGAGCCTAACTACTTTGGCACTGCAGTGTGCTCATAAATGACTACATTAGGTTCTAAATTTTGATTAAACATTCAGTAATTAATCAATGGTAGACATGAAGCAGTTGGCAAGGTCCAGAGCTGCAAAATGTTTAAGACATAAAACATTACGAAGTAATTAGAATATGCTCCTTCAAGAGAAGGATTGCCTTCAATAAAGAGGTAAATGATAGCATCCTGCTTATTGTGGACGTAGGCAGCCAGAGCAATATGATAAACTGCTGGAGATACACATATCAGTAATCATCCACATTATTAGTGCCATTAATCATAATTCCAAAAATATGACAGCAGCAGCCAACTTTTTGACCAATTTCGCTTCTGCCCGTTGGCCATTATAACTTCACTAATAGACTGCAGAGCTCCTGTGCGTGGCAGTTTGCATTGAGAATGGAAGGTTAATTATATTTGAGCTGCTGATTTCTTCTCTCCTTGGAAAAGGCTTAGCACTTTGACAATCCCAAGAGCTCACTGTTGTTAAACCAGTAAAAGTACCTTATTGAAATTTTCTTTGTTGGTCAGGAACGAGGAGATGTTTCAAATGAGAGAGATCCGCCAGGCTGGGAAAGCTGCTAATGTTTCTTGCTTCAGAGTGATCGTTGGGCAACAAGATGAGGTCAAGAGGTTTCTTTAGCTCGGTTTGCTCTCGTTTCTCTTCAGCAGACGGGTAGACATTTCTATGGTGATACACCAGGTGAATCCCACAGGATGCGTGGTGGTCTCAGTATGTATATATAGGACTAAGAAGTTGGGGAACGTGGTTAATGATATTGGAAGCAATAAGCACCTCTTTCATACAGAATTCTGGTTCTGTGGCTATGTTTGTGTGAATCAGGAGTAAAAAGAATTTCCAAAAAATCTGAATGTTTCTAAACATTGGAAGGTAGCATAGTTGTGTTGCTGGTTGCTTAGCTGAAGTTTTCCTGTTGGTAGTTTTGACACCATTTAACCAAAGATATAAATTAGATTTTTGTGCATTCTTTTTGTTCATGTGTCTTAAATAGTTTCATTTTCAACACAGAATTCTAGATAAGGCCATAGCTCAATTATAATATTGGCTACAAAATCCTGTCCCCTGGGAAATTCACACATCCCTAATGCTCTCTTTTTAAAAGATCACAAATTGTTTTAATGATATAAAACCTTCTTGGATAGTTAGGAAGCATTTCCTTTGAAAAAGATCTCAGAAAGAAACTGATGTTCCATGTTGTACACATTAGAAAAGAAAGCTTATTTTTAAATAGGAGAAGAAATTTGAATGTCAAGAGAAAAATACATTCTTACTGCTTTGGAAATAGATATTCAGAACTCTTTGTATAAGATGATAAAACATGGGATGGGAAACTGGAGAGTTAGTTCATCCAGTGGAGAAGGCGATGGCACCCCACTCCAGTACTCTTGCCTGGAAAATCCCATGAGCGGAGGAGCCTGGTAGGATGCAGTCCATGGGGTCGCTAAGAGTCGGACACGACTGAGTGACTTCACTTTCACTTTCCACTTTTCACTTTCATGCATTGGAGAAGGACGTGGCAACCCACTCCAGTGTTCTTGCCTGGAGACTCCCAGGGACGGGGGAGCCAGGTGGGCTGCCGACTATGGGGTCGCACAGAGTCGGACACGACTGAAGTGACTTAGCAGGAGCAGCAGCAGCAGTTCATCCAGGGTAAATATAAATCTCAAAATTGTAGCTCAGATTTTATTCAAGTCCTTAAAAGATGCCGGGATGAATGCCTTTGCTTTCTCTTACCCAACAGTAGTAGTAAGCTGAGCACCATATGAGCTGCCTGATTGAGAAATTTTCCAAATGCTGTGAAAACATAATCCTATTCACAGTGTAACACACGTCTCACATTACAGCGCAACAGGTTATCTGTTGAATAATCAGCACCCTTGAGAAGCCTCGCTGTGTCAGATACAGCTCAGAAGTAAAATGGTTAGGGAACAGCGTCGGATATCAATTCTGCACTTAACCTGAGCATCCAGCATAGACATTTTCCATCCACCAATCTTCCTTCCCAAATGCCACCACCACATTAACATTTTTTAAGCATTCCACAGCAATGACAAATTGTTTTGTAGCCGTAGTGCCAGATTTAGTATGCGAGAGACACGTTCGCCTCTGCCAACAAACCAATAATTCTCACTAACATCTTCACAGTTACAACATTTATAAAGTTGCAAAGTGGAGTAAACAAACCATCTGTTTGGCTTTTCCATATATGTCATGCTTTCTTATTAGCATATTACGATTCATTTAGTAAACAAATTTGGTGATTTCGTTCACGTCAAAGTTAGGTCGGAAGCTTGAAGATGATTAACATTCCTGGGACAGGCACATTAATACATTGCTTCCTCGGCAAAGTTAAATGGCTTCTCAGGAGAATCACCCCTTGTTGACAAGATGAGACTGTCAATTTGGTTTGCCTGCCACATTAGGGGCCGTAAGGGGATGGCAGGCTCTGAGAGAGGGGAGTCATGTAGGCAGCATAATTCACTGTGAATTGAGAAAAGAAGTCTAATTCTGATAAATGGTCGACCCCAATACATCCTACCTGTTATTACAACAGACGTGCCGTATCTGTGCAGTAAATTAGCTAAACCCCTAAAGAGTTTGGTGGGAGCTTATCTTCAAGTGAATAATTTGAATGGAGAGAGAACTGTCTGCGTGACCAGTATGGATGATTTGTTTTATATTGAAAGGGATTGAAGGGACTGGATTTCATACTTTTAATTTGCAAGAATTTGCTTAGCTTTTGTTTCTTGCATTTATCATGTACTTCTGTACTTTGGGGGGGTGGGAGTGGTTGAGCATTTTCACTAAAATTTTACATTGAATTTCCTGAGCTGGGGATGGTTTTCAGATCTTTTGGAGAAAATCTTTAAATACTACCTTAGAGAGCACCTGCTCATTTTACAAAAATGTATATACTATCAAAAATACCATGATTTCACAGGGCATACCACCATTAATAAATGGGAATGCAAATATTTTTGAGGCTTTCAGGACAACAGGTAGTGTCATGGCCATCTAGATAAAAGAATAAATAAGGCACAGAAGTTTTAACTTTTCGTTTTTGTGGTTTTGGAGAGCAGATTTACATTTCCGATCAGGAATATCAACCCAGTGCCCAACAATACACTCAAACCTGGCATCCAGATTTTACATATTACAGGTTGAATATAAATTTATGTATGCCCATATACATACATAAAAACACATGTACACTATTTCTATGTGGTGGTATCTGCTGTGTATACTGCACTGTGATCATTCTGGACAGTTTGAGATGTGTGCATGTGTGTGTGAAGTGGCAAAGATAAGCAGAAAAAATAAAGGCAAAAGTTAGGCCAAAATGGAGCCTCAGTTCCATTTCACCTAGGGCACTGCAATTAATTATCAAGTATTTTGTTTCAGTTCAGTAAGTTTAGGATGGCTCAGAACTGATTAAGAATTAAGGTTAGATTGGGCTTCTTATGTAACCTATAGCTTGATTGGTGGCCACATTTTGATTTTCTTAGTCATGAGATTCTTATTTTTTTTTAAAAGTTCTTTGTATCTCAAAACCAAAGTTAAAATTTCAAAACATTTTCTCAGTGTGCTTAATTTTTTCTTTTTATGGTTAAACATTGCATTAAGTTGAACTAGGTATTTGAACAAGCTTAGAAAGGGAAATGTGAGGAAAGAAAAGCTCAAGACAGGACTTTCTCTAAAGGGTGTTTGCATTTATTTGACTGTTGGATTTCCTGTCTTCTGTGGTTGCATGGTAAAAAAAATTTTTTTTTTGTATTTATTTATTTTTTTACACGAACTCCCAAACATGAACCCCCCTCCCACCTCCCACCCCACATCATCCCTCCAGATCATCCCCATACACCAGCCCCAACTGAGATATAATTGACTTGTTTTTGTTAAAGAAACCAAAAAAAGAGTGGTAGTCCACTTTAATCTAGTTAGAGCGCTCCCACCAAGCATTTCAAAGAGTAAATCTGATTTCATGACCTCTTCTATGTCATATAAGCTTCATTACCTTTTCCTTTTAAGGGTGCTCTTAGTTTTCAAGAGGCTTTGGTAAACTCAGTACAGAAATAGTAGGAATGAGTGCAGAGGTCAGAAGAAACATTTGTGGTTCTAAGCATCGCCCAAGTTATAGGACTGTGTCATGCCCTAGTTATGTAGCATTACCTTGCACCACAGTGGGGTGTGAGAAGGTCAGGATTATCGTTTGCTGTACTTTTCTTAAATCTTTAGGTACATGTTTCCAATCTTGGGATCATTTTTTTCACTTTTATAATTCATTTTGGGGAAAGTTTAAGACTCTGCCTATTACTGATTGAAGTCAAATAAACGTACTTTTAATTATGTCCATGTGCAAAGTATTGGGTTGATCAAAAGTTAGAGTGTTTCCATCAGATGTAGTGGGGAAATCCGAATGAACTTTTTGGTCAGCCCAGTATTCTATTTGAGCAGCAGGAGACTTGAGGGTGAATAAGATATAGTTTGTGTTCTTAAAAGTGACCATCATGGAGCTACATTTTGGCCTACTGTCTTGACGAGGTCCCCAGTAAGATCAGATCCTTCCTCCCTCTACTTATCAACTTACCTTTTGTTTTCATCCGTCTTTTTTTTCTAAGAGGAGGCTGCCTCCTCTCATTGGTATTACCTACCGAATACCCAGTCAATGCAAATAGAAACAGCTTTTGTACTGCTGACTTCTTATAAAGTGTAGTAAGTTCTCACACAGTTTTAATGCATGGTTATTTTTTCCTCTTTTCTGGAGACAAATATTCAGAACATTAGGTTCATTTTCTAGAAAAACTCATCTCTGGAGAACTCAAAATCTGTTCCTTTCTGGAGACCTCCTGCTCCTTATTACAGACAGTTGCCCCCTGCTTCCTCTGCCGGCGTTGGGGGAGGTCCTCCCATTTCCAGCACTCTCTGGTCTTCTTCTGCCTTTTAGAATCCTCTTCCTTATATACCTGATAGTCTCTTGGTGACCTTTCTGTGTCTCTTCATCTTCCTTTGCACCTGTCCAGGTTTTGCTGGTCCATGTAAACTTGTAAGCTGCTGTTAACTCCTGGTCTTCGTCTCTTCTCCTCAGTAGTGTTCTGTGGCAGCTCATGGTTTGGATTGACTGAGTCCAAGTCTGTTAACATCAAGCGCTGCATTTTGTCCATTCTGTAGAGGCAAAGCTAACCTCCTGAGGTACAGGATCAGGACTCGCTCAAGAGTCTGTCTAGACCTCTCCCTCCTCTTGCTTTGCCTCTTTCCACTCCAGTAATACTGGGAGTTAAGTTAGAATAGCTCTAAGCCCACCATCACGAGAGTGAACCAGTAAGCTTTCCACCACACGTTCTTCCTATCCCTACTTCTAGTATTTTGCATATGGCATTTAGGAGGATTATTATACAAAAATGAAATAGATTAAGAAATGAACATAAAAGAATCAATTCTCTTGAACTGTGGTTGCATAATGGAAATCGACTACCACGAATGAATCCATGTACTGAAGTTATGAACAGCAGAGTTAATGCACTGCCATGAGTTCATCTTTATTATTGCATTACACCTGAATCAATTGATAAAGTAGCTTTTTTTTTTAAAGGCAAGGATGGCACTTAATTGAATAAAAGTCAATGTAATTATATTAGCAGAGGCCAACAGTACTGCTGACAGCGGAAAAGGGACACTGTTGAACCGAGTGCCAGAGCTGGTCTACACATTTCTGCACATCATTTGGTTGACAGATATTGAGGGCTGGTACCTCATCTAATTAGATTACGGATTTCTATTGCTGTAAGTGAGACATGAAGAGAAACATCTCTTCCTGGTAACACAACAGTGGAGATGTGTAATTTCACAAGTCATCTCAGGGAAGATGTGTCCATCTGGGGATCAGTGTGTCCTTTTGTCAATGTTAATTTATTCTCCCTTATTCAGTGTGTCTTGATGTGACTGCTGTGTGTCTGGCTGCTGTTTTCTCAGCAGTGAATCTAGGAAGCAGTAACTGCAGATGTGTGAGAAGCAACAGCGTTCTAGATTAAGGTCATCACAGTGTGTTTGTGAAATTAAGAAAGGGAGGGGAGGGTGTTAAAAATAATACACAGAGGAGTAGGGTTTTGCGAGCTGCTTATGGTTGGCAGGTTGTTTTATCAATGGAGTAATAGTACATACTGTAACTCTATTTCCACATTCTTGTAATAACTCCGGTGGTGTCATACCCACATGTCAGGGGGAAGGATTTCTCAGCAGGCAGTTCCTGCACTCTGCTTAACAACCTGCATTTGGAATCATCTGCCATCTGACACCAAGGAGACGGGGCGCGGCTGTCAGAGCAGGGACCCTGGGGCCCCTTCTGTTTATCATTCACGTATCTGCAACACCGCATGCATTTGTACAGAACTCATTTGTGGATGACGATGATGCTGTGAACTTGGTTTACCTTAATTCGATTTATGATTTTTGGATGATGCGGCTGATCTGAAAATCATCAAGACAGCATATGAGATGATCGCTTATGACAGAAAATGATTTTTTGATCAGAACATTTTAAATCCCTATGTTATTGTTTAAGTTTTTTTTTCCAAACCAGATGTCTAGAATGTGAATTTGTTTTCTCTCTCTCTCCTTCTCTCTCTTTTTCTCTGTCTCTCATTCTTGCTTTCTTTTGTGATCGATTTAGCAAAAGATTAGAAAGCTGATCTTATTATCACAAGGTAAGCTCAGCCGTTCTAAGTGCAGTGCAGAGGGGGCCGCCACCCCTCTGCCCCTTCAAACCCAGAGTGCTATATATTGTCTTGTGTGGAAAGGTGGAACGTGTTTCCTACCTTTCTTGTCTCTGAGGCACATACCTCTCAACCATCTCTAAGAAATATTAGCCATGCTTGTCACTGAATGGTGTGACTCATTTTGTATTTTCCATACTTTTTAATTATAATCAGCAGGTCTGTCAAACTTGATCCGGGCCATTCTAGGTCATTTCTATTATGACAATTAACTTCTCCAAGATGTAGAGCTTCCACCATTATTGAGAAGCTTTTATGCATCTGTATTTATTTATTGGTTTGCTTTTTGGAAGGGTAGCCTTCAATTTAGACACTTGTCAAACATAAGCCTTTGCAGGTGGAGAGAGGTATATGCCCAAGGGCACTTTTAAAATAAATGGGGGCTGTAAATACTAAGGCAATGTTTTCAGATAGATAATAACCTATCAGGCTTTGTAAATCATGACATCCCTATGGATGCTCTGGAACAAATCTTGTTGTTTTTTTTTTCTTTATATACATATATATATATACAAGCAAAGCACTCAGTGAGTACAGTATAAGTTTTGCTTGCCTAAGAAGTATGGATTCCAGTTATTAAAATGGAGGGACCATGTGTTATTATTGTGCTTGAATTTTTTTTTTTTCTTTGTATTTATTGTGTGTGGGTTTTTTTTCTTTTTTGGTCCCTTTTTTTTCTGTTGGGTGTGATTTTTTTTGTAATGGGGGGTGGATTTTATTTACTAAGCCAACTTCTGTTTTTGACCTTTTTTTAAGATTAAAGTTTACAACTTGGAATTACTTGAAATATTATTTTTAACTCTGAAATATAGCAGCTTGTGAACATAAATGTATTTTACTATAAATGTATTTTACTGTTAGATTTAGCTGAGATCCCAAATCATTCTTAAAAAGGAGATTTATATTAAAGATAGTGTGTAATCCTATTTTTATTAAATAAATTGCTAACCTTTTAAGCTAAATTATTTTCTTAAATAAGATGAGGAAGATGAGGGGGAACAAATTATTATTTTGTCAAGTGAATTCTAAATTATCTAAACCATTTACTTAAAAAAAAAATGAATCCTTTTCATACCTCTAAAGTGTTCGCTGTAGAAAAAAGGGGGTTTCCTTCTGTTTTTAGATAAATTCAAATTATTTGGTTTGGACAAGCAGAAAATTTCCATTTGTTTATCATATTCAGTATATTTTTCAATCTCTGCTGTGAGATTCTCTGCAGCTGATGCTGCTACAGAGTGAAAGGAACAGAACAATCATTCAGAAAAAGGTGCATGGACTTACTTTCATCCTTCCATTGAGGACTTTCACTCTCATGAAAATTATGTCAATGAAGAGCTCCCCTTATTGTACTCCCCACTGCCACTTACTCCCTAATCCTGAGGATGTAGGAAAATGCTTGCTTTTTACAATAATGTCATTAGCAATGAATGCGCTTAGGTGATGCCTGGCGGAAACTGAATCAATTTTAAAATGCTCTCTTTTTTCTCGCCCCCTCCACTCCCTGTACACCTACCCGCACCCCCCCCTTCCCTCTTGTTTTCCTAGACACAGTGCCAACATAAATCTCCATCGTAAACTGTTGACCAAAGAACTCGATGACATGGGCCTGGACTCCTCACAGCCCTCCCTTAGCAAGGACCTCCGGGATGAATTTTTGATGAAGATCTATGGTGCCCAGCACTCCCTGGGGCTCGACATCAGGGAAGACGCCTCCTCTCCCGCGGGGACGGAAGACTCCCACCTGAACGGGTATGGGAGGGGCATGGCGGAGGACTACATGGTCCTGGACCTGAGCACCACCTCCAGCCTCCAGTCCAGCAGCAGCATCCATTCCTCCAGAGAATCCGATGCGGGCAGCGATGAGGGGATTCTCCTGGACGACATTGACGGGGCGAGTGACAGCGGGGAGTCGGTGCACAAGGCTGAGGCCCCCACCCTCCCTGGCGGTCTCGGGGCTGACGTTTCAGGGTCTCTGATGTTCAACAGCTTGTCCGGGAGCACTGGTGGGATCATGTGTAACATTTGCCACAAGATGTACAGCAACAAGGGGACGCTGAGGGTGCACTACAAAACCGTGCATCTGCGAGAGATGCACAAGTGCAAAGTCCCCGGTTGCAATATGATGTTTTCCTCTGTGCGAAGCCGGAATCGGCACAGTCAGAACCCTAACCTCCACAAAAACATTCCCTTCACTGCAGTAGATTAGTCGCAGAACGGACACTACAAATGCCAGCCCTCACCAGACGGCCTATGTATCTGAACTGCCATAGCAGTGTGTGCTTGTGTACTTGGGGGAGGGTGTGTGTGTGTGTACACACACATGCATACCTGTGTCTACACACACGCGCACACACATTTTCGTTTCTTTAGATATAAGAAGATAAACACTAGGTGCTTTTGAAATTTTTTGTCTTTTTCCTTTATAGTTTTGAGAAAGAAGTCAGATCTTTAATTTAGAGGTGAAACAAAGTACCCTTTAAATACACATGCGCACACACATAAAAGCGTGCAACTAGCCCAAACTTTGACAGAATAACAATTTTTGGTCCTCTCCAAAGAGACGATTTGTTGTACCTATGACTGTTGCCTGCAGAGAGATAAAGGGGGGAGGGGGAAACACAAAAAAGGACCTTCTTATAGTTGTCTTTTGTGAACTTTAAGGTTTTGAGAGAATCTTCATTTAAAGCATGGCAGATTCACCTGTAAATATTTAGCCTTGAGAGGCCAATGATGTAAAACAATTGTATTGATGGTTGTTTAACTCTTTTGTTTAATTTTTACAGTTACATCCAGCTGTTAGATATACAGGAAAAAAATAGTTTGCTGGCTAGCTCTATTCATTTATGTTAGCATTAATGCACATTTTTTAAGGAAAAAAAAAATGGTCTTGTTTTTACTACCTGCTAGATATAGTGATAAAAAGGTGCTGGCATGCCTTACAGCACAGATCTGATTTTTTAAAATGTCCTGTACTAGTACATAAATCCAGTCATGCACTTTTTTTCATACACTACAAGGGGATGTGTAATATCCATGCTTCTTTTTTATCCTTAAACTATTGCCATACTTCAAGTAAGTGTCTTTTTTAAAAAATTCACTTGTATAAAAATGGTCTGGTCAGTATAGGGCACAAATGCCAAACAAAAGTATTAGTGTTAACACAAAACTGCCAACTTTGCACAAGTTTCCAGAAAAGAAAATACAATTAGTCACTCAACATAACCACAGGCCAATTTGTCGGCCACCAGAAAACCGCTTTAAAAAAAAACACTTGGTGATGCTTTCAAGTGCCGAATGTTATTACAATCAACATTGTATCCTTCTTGCTTATATGTTAAGTTACATAAAAGGAAAACAAAGTGATGCGTGTGAAACAGCCAAGGCATTTATTCTTTAGAGGCAGGATAATATTTCAGGATACAAAAGCCCAAATTACTCACTATGGAACAAAGCTGAATACAGTGAAAGAGCTGAATGCTCATGCGCAAGGACCTGACCCTTCTCCATTAAAAAGAAGGAAAAGTCTGAACTGAGTTGGTCTATTATGTGGCTGTGTAATTTGTCACAAGTACTGCAGTAGTACTATGATTCACGTTGGTTTGATAGACAAAATCAAAAGACATTTAGTGGTAGAGGCAGCAGTACTTGGAAGCTTTGCAAACATGTGCTGAACTTGAACTAAGCAATACTCCTTTCTGAGCAGCCAGAAGAAGGGGGTTTAAAATAGGATCTCTCACTGTTTAGTGTTTTGCGTTTCCCCACGCGATTTGTCAGAGAGAAATGAAAGCAAGCCTGAAACCAAGCAATCGAGAGTGAGAAAGAGCAGGGAGAGGATTCTCCAAACCTTTTTTGTTTTGTTTTATTTTGTTTCCGATGTTTACACATGTTGCCTGAGCTGGTTAACCACATCGGCAGCCTCAGCTACCACAACATACTGACTAAATGATGATATTTACTCAGATTCAATCTGCAGCCAAAACCATTAGGGTGTGCATTGCAGACAGTGTTTTGTTGTCTTTTTTTTTTTTTCAAGTGGAGGGGGGAAAAGATAAACAAGGCTTATTTTGTTGAACAGGACACAATTATTTAAAGAGAATGTATTTCTTTTCTGCATTTAAGGGCCTCAAACATTTCTTTCATCAGTCTAAAAGTTAGAAATACTCCCTTTGTCTTAACTTTTTAATGGCATTTCCATTTTTCATATATTTCATACTTATTTTTCTCTAGGTTCACATCAGCATTCACTTCCGTTAAATTTGCCAAAGGAAACTGTTAATATGTTTCTCTTGTTATTACTCCTGTAGGATTTATTGTACCTCAGTATTTATTGTTTCCAAAAATAAGCATCATTAGTTGAGGCTTCAGTATTTTTTGTGTGAAAATTTCAGAAACAATGGAATCTTAAGCTAGATGTGTCTAGCAGCTTTATCTTTTCATCTCCTTCAGAGGATGCTATGGGGTTCATTTAATTTTTCATTTGTTCTACAGTGAGGAGAGACCAAAAGTAGTTGCAGTACAAAAGAAACTATATCAAACACTATGTTTTAATGACAAATGTTTACGGTAAAAAAGCTGAGGAATTAGTGCTAACCGTTTTTGTTTTTCTTGTACCTTTGAATTCCCCAAAGTCTTAATTGCTTTATTTCAGTGTTGTTAAACTGAATAAGACAGAGATGTTTTCCTTTGTTCTATACCATATAAGACTCTGTACAGTATGTTTGTGGAAGATTGAACTAGAATAATGAAAATTTGTTTGCAAACATTTTGGTCCTCTTAGCCTTCTCTGTGTTGCGCTATTGCCCCATTAACCAAATGATTTGATTCCAGAAGGGTAGAAAAATATTTTGTTGGTATCCCAGCAAAAGATTATGGAAACACTAGCTTTACAAGTGTACATAGACCAAATGACACTTTTATGAAATAACACATTTTCAGCGATTTTTTAACAATTACATTCTCGGTTGAGATATTAGAACTCAGCTTGTAAAAATCAGTGCTTAGTCTGTTTAATGTCAACTGAAAGGTCAAAGAGCCCTAATGAGTGAATTACATAGCTGTCAGCAGGTCACAACAAAGGAACCAGGCTTAGAACAAGTGTTTGTTACTCGCCACAAACCAGGCTGATGTGGCTAGCCAGTTAGAATAAGCCCAGAATAACAGGATTCTCAAGCAGAATTTCCATTGCTCAGAAGCATGAATTTCTCTTTTGTTGGAGAAATGACAGTGAGTCCTGGACAACCTGCCCTTCCTAAGTCTCCCCCCTCTTCGCTACTAGCTTTGTGCCTCAAGTGCCCACATGTTATGGTGGCCTTTTAAGTGAGTGTATAATATTTTCCAGTTTAAAGCCTAATTGCTTAAAAGGGACAGGGGGAGTGGACAGAAGTGGCCCCTAAGATGCAGAATCATGAAAACGTACACTTCTTCTAGTCCCAGAGTGTTGCTTGCTCTTGGGTGTGTGCCTGAGTGCAGTGTTTTGACTTAACTCTAAATCTAGTTAAGATGGTGACCCCAAGGCTTATTTGCAGACGGGAAGGATGATGTGATCACCATTTTAACCACTGAGCCCTTCCTCTCTGTCCATTCATACTCATTTCTTTTTTCATAGGAGTCTTCTGTTGTGACACAGGCTCTGTCCAGCTGCATCCATGCTAGGGCAGCTGAAAAAGGGATAGGATGCAGCGTTTCATCCAAGCAACCTTTTTCCCCCACTTGATTCATTTTAACCAGCATCCTGTCACAGGTACAAAACTGGGCAGTATTATTAACATGCATGTTTGCTAGGTGGTATTGAAATGTTCTGTTTTGATCATTTTAAGCTATGTGTTTGTAAGGATCAGACAGGCTTAGTCTCCTTTAAGGACTGTCTGTGTGTTGTGGTGGTGGCTGACCCGGAGCAAGAATAACAAGAGATAATAAATAATTTGGTGTTTAAAATGTGACAAAAAGCATGACATTCTATTCATTCTGCTATTAATTGTATAGAAATAAGTCTGTGCATCTCGGATCTTAGTCCAGGCTGGTGCCTTTTAAAGCTGGCAAACATCTCGTTTGAAATTGTTCTTAGCACAGTGGCACCACTGTCCTTACAGTGTGATTTCTTTGGTCATGAATTCCCAGGCCCTTGCGGATGAGGAGAAAGGCACATAACTGGTTAATAGCCTGTTAGTGTGTGTGTGTGTGTATATAATATATATATATATAATATATATATATATTGCTTTTTTTTTTTTTAAGGCAAGCTTTGAATATATCAAGAAGGGACTGTTGCATAGGCATTCTCCTCATTTTACTCAGGGGAAACCATGCACTAGGTTCCCACCAAATAAAAAAGTGACCTTTTGTTCCTTTTCCTCTGTACACACCCCTCGTGTGTGCCAAGCAAATGAGAACAGAGGCCCTTGGGAATTAAAACAGAAAGAAGCCAGTAACCAGATTGAGATGGACATGCTGCTACCTGCCAGCCGTTGACCTGAGCATCCTACCTTGCGCTTGGTCTTTAGTGTTGGGCTAGATCGACTAAGTAAATAAGTGTCAGCTATCATGAGACACGCTACATCTACTGTCATACGAAACAAATCAGCCAGAAGATACTTTCTTTGATCTTATGGACACACTCCTTCTCTTGAGCTTTGCAAAAATTATGACAAATTTTGGGGTTTAAAAAAATCACTTACATTTCACCCAGACTTGGAATATTTAGAGGAGTTTCCTTCTCCACCTCTGTGTTTCTAATGGGAGGGGTTTAAATAAGTATGGAGGGCATTCAGAGACAGGTGCCACAGAGACTGGAGGGAAACCCAGTTTTTTTTACAGTGAAGTGAGGGGTGTTAAGTAGAGGACTCATACCTGTCCTGGTTTGAAGATAACTAGAAAAGAAAATAATGAACACACTGAAAGGAGGCAGTCAAGCGAAACGTCCGGTGCAACTCTGCCTAGCAGTGGGTGGGAGCGGATCCATGCAGTGCATCCCAGAGCACCCCCTGACCAGGTGCCTCGCTGAATCCTAGTCTGAGAAGGGAGGAGGAAAGCAAGAGGGCTGCCTGGAATAGCTCAAGTCCCAGCCAGGTCAGGCAGTTAGTGGCGGGGTGGGGGGTGGGGTGTTCTTTTTTTCTTACTTTTGGAGTGGAAGTGATGCTCAAGTCCCTTAGGGAACTAAAAGATCCATTGGGTCTACCAGATCCTAGAAAAGGCTGGTGGTCAGACCAAGCCCTAGTTGTGCTGAGTGGAAAGGCATGATTGCCAGCGCAGGTCTGTTCTTTCTCCATCGTGACTGTGGCTTGCCCCCATAGCCGCGGCTGTACTGCTCTTTGGCTGCAAAGATCTCTTGATCAAACTGTGAGCTCCTCCACCTTCCTACAGAACATAGAAGCAACTTTGCTGCTTTCGTGTTTTCCCTCCAGGCCAAACCATGTGTGGTAGGTAGCTTTCCTCATGTTAGCATCAGGCCACATCTACTCTGTCCCAAAGGCATTTCCCTTTCCTCTAGTCAGGACTTGCTCACTGTACATGGTACTTTTCCATTAGTATTATGTAAATCCAGCTGTACAACTGACTGGCGGGTTAATGTAACATCACTGTTGCCCAGACACCCATCCTTCTCCTGTATCCTCCCATCATCCTTATTCTTCCCACATCTTGCACAAGATGATGTTTATGGTCATTTGGCAATAACTGGACATCAACTGCTATCTTTTTGGCATTTGTCGAAAAATCCAAATGCCCAATCACAGGAGATTTAAAGAAAAAAAACTAAACATTTTTTACAAGTACACTGAATTGGATCAGCATTATTGTTCATTATAATGCTATATATTTTTTTGAAGTAACATACTATAGTTGTCATAAAACTATCTTTATTCTTCTCCTCTGAAGTCTTGTTGTAAATTCACTTGACCTTTACTGCAAGCAAAAAAAAAAAAATCTTTTCTATATAGAGTATCAAGACACGGCTCAGTTTGTAACAAATAGTGGACCATTACAAAAGAGGAAACGGAAAAAGCCAGGCTGAGCAGCGAGAAGCTTCAGTTCAATTTCACCTCATATCTTTCTAATAACTTACATGTCACTTTATTACCTTCCAGTAATGTGAACGCTGCTGACAAGACTGTCACACTAACAGCAGACAACACCCTGTCTGCTTCGGCCCCAGCTCTCCTGGCTACTTATTGCCCTGGCCCTGAAGGGACACAAACTAATAGTGTGCTTTCCAGTTCAGCACTTGGCCATCAAATATAAAAGGATGCGTAATTGCCTGTTTATCCCTTGTGAAGGGGAAATTGAGTACAAGGGCTAGGCTTTCCCACTGAGTTCCCCGATGCACACACATCCACAGTCAGTCTCTCCCTCCCTCCCTTCACCTCCTCCCAGCACACGAGCACATACACACACCCACTAAACTGTATCTCCAGTAAGCCCACGGCTGCCTTGTGGTGCCCTCTCCAGCTATTAAGTGCACAGTAACAAGACTACTTCTTAAATAAAGGGTCAGTAGAGAGAGTTTGGCTTTGACAGCATCCTCTGGGTCTTTGGAAACTTAAGTATTGCAATTCTAAGCCCATGTATTTTGGGAATATTGGGTATGGCCCCATAATTAGAACAAATTTTCTACAAGTCAGTGGCAAAAGTGGGATTAGATTGCCCCATGTTCTGTAAATAAAGAAATAAGATGTTTTTCCTCTCCTTCAAAAAGTGCACGTGCTGTAAACAAATTGGTTGTGTGTGGTGGTTTGAAAAAAATTTTTTTAGCTTTGGCCTCCAACCAGTAGTCTAGATGTACACAGGTTTCTTGCTGTGACAACCTCCAAATCCATAGTGTAACAAGACAGATTCACCTTTAATTGGACTGACAATCTGAAAAATAAATAAATAAATAAGGCACAGGGACTTTGAGTTTAATCACTAAAACAGGGACTATCCTATGTGTAGAAAGTAAATTCTCCACTTTGGGAGGATTTGGATAGTTATAAGCACATGAGCTTTACAAAATCAAGTACGAGGGCACAAAAGGTACAAAGAAAAATCATGGGAAAATGTGATCTTCCCAAACATCTTATGCCCAAATAACATATATAAGTATTGGCTGCTATTTTTGTATACTGAACTACTTAAAGGATCATAAAGGTGGCTAGTTAGTGGCTAAATGAAGTATAAGGTCTCACTGTGCCTCTTCCTTGGGGAACTAGGGGACACCCTGCTTCTTTCTAAACCCTCCTGCATCGGGTCTGATAGATGTTATTGACCCCCCCCCCACTGACTTGAAACAGTCACATTTTAAATCTATGTCAAAAAATAAGACACATGGAGGTGTCATGTTTGATGCAAACTTTTGGAAAGAGAAAAGTGGCAGATTAAGAGAGACAAAGATCTATGTAGACAAACCCATGCTAAAATAATTGTATTAAGCAATGTGCGGACTGGGCAGAAAAGCACTTTGAGTAACGATTCTTGGGGTCAGGGAAAAAGCAGTTGATGTTTTTTTAAGTTCTCCCAGTATGTATATATTACAATCATTTAGCAAACATCTTGAGAATCTTAATTAAAAATTCAGTTGCCAAAATTGCACAGATTATTCAATATTAACTGTACCCCACCCCCTGCACTTAAATAACAGGGATGCTTAAGGACAGTTTTAATTGTTTTAGCATATATTTAGCTTCCTTTTTCTAAGATTCTTTGAAGGGAAGGAAGAGTGGAAAAAGGTATTTTAACAAAAATGGAAAGAAATAGTATAAAACTATATTTCTTAAAGTATGCAAGTGCTATACCAAGACTTTATAAGGCTTCCTGTTGCCAAACGCGATGCTGAAATAATGCACAAGAAGGCACATCAGTCCAGTACCAACCGGCTCTGCCCACTGCTGTTACAAAGTGCAGGACTGAGAGGCAGCCCCAGGGGTGAAGGGGCCTATCTGGGTCAGACAGCTCCACTCCTCTGGCCCTGGAGACGTTTTCCACAACGAGAGGAGAAAAGACCAGCCCTCTTGGTAGACCTACCCCAAGGTGAGCTGACCTGGCCCTGTTTCCGCAGGAGCCACGTGACCCGCCCTTCCCCCTCCAGGAGACAGAGCACCCTGGCCTGCCTGTGAATCAGTGCCGTGGCCAAGACTGCAGTGATTCATGCGGCATGATGCTCTTGATTCCCAGACAATGTGCTCAGCTAACAGGCTCACTTGAGATGTATAAACCAAGTTGACTGTTTGTTTTCATCTAGTACTCAGATTTGGAGTGTTTTTGCATGTCTTTGTACGATCCACTCCTCTCGTTGCCCATCTTAATCTCCCCTGACTTCTCCATTATCTTTCCACTTCTGCCCTTTCTGCTTCTTCTGATCTCACCCACCCTCTTCAAAGAAAATCTTTTCTGAAGCAAGAAGGTAGAACACTCCCTCCTTCATCTGGATTTTGATCACTCTGGAAACGTTTGTGTGTTCCACCCTGTCTGGGGTTTACATAACGTGAATTAAGTGAATGAGATGTTCTAGTATTATATATTAACCTGATATGACTCAGATTTATAATATATGGTGCTCTCCCTTTCCTGTGCAAACTTTGGTTCTGCTGCCCTGCAGAAAAGTCTCAACCATTTTCCTACCAATGCCAGTATGAACAGGGCAGGAGAGCTAAACATGGGTACCTGGAGGTCAGGGGTGAGGGAGGTGGAGAAACCAGGAAAAGATGTGAGTCTGAGGCCTCCCTGGGCCTTTCCTCAAAGGTGGAGGTGAGTCAATACTTCAGGAAAGCAAGCTCTTGGATCTCAAATGCTCCTCATTGACTAAGCCTTTTAGAACTAGCAAGATTTCCTCACCTGGTTGAGAGGACACATAACTTTCTTACTCACCCCAAACCCAATGGTGTGTCTTGCTAACAAAAACACTGGACACAACCCTCCTATTTGACAGCAAAATTGGCCAAAGGGAACTGAAATATCTTAAGGAAAAGGAATTTTCCCCAGGATAGGTCCTCTTCCCCACCCCCTACCCTGGAGCTTGTTGGGGGCGGCGGGCTGTGCTTTTTGTTGTTTCTGACCTCCTCTGCGTCAAACCAGCCTCTTCTGCCCAGCCTGTCACAGAACCAAAGTCTGCACTACGAAAGGGGTCAGCACCCAGGGACGGGCGCAGCTTACATCACCCTGATCTGATCATTGTGACGTCGGTAGCTTCATAAATACTGTATGTACCTTGAACAAGGGTTTGTTTTTGTTTTGTTTTTGTTTTGTTTTTCTTAGTAGTTTAAGGGAATTAAAAGTTTTTATTTGCCGTTTCTTTTGTTGTATTTTCTGTACTATAACTGTCTACAGTATGTCTTTTTGCATAAAATGCATAAGGGTTTGGGGATGTAAATGGAATTTTATTCATATTTTGTCCAAATACCTCTTGTAATTTGTATCAAAATTCTTGTACAATTTTTATATTAAAGATTTATCAGTCACTGATCTCTTCTTACCTCCTTGATTTGAAGAAACCTCAACCAACTCCAAGAGACCACTATGAAATACACCAAGAAACACTTTAGCTTACATTGTGATTCACCCTTATTTAAGCTCCTGTGTTAGATAACTTGGTCTCCTTTTTGGACTAAATCATGCTATTATTGAACACACTTCTTAGGAAGATCAAATTCATCTTATGCCCAGATAGCCAAGCTGAGTCAGAGCCCCAGAGATCCTAGTCAGTCAGTCCCAATGGAGCCCAGCAAACACTTGTCTCTTTCATCACTAAAGCTATCCCTTTGGGGATGTTTTTCCAGTGTCTCCAGAATTTCCTTTCCCAGAAGCCTTGGCCCAAGATCTTTTAAGGAAAGGAAGACCTTAGGTATCGTTGCACCCTGACCTTCTGTAAATAGCTTCCACCCTGACCCTGGGAAATTTGTGGACAGCAGCTAACAGGATGATAACTATATAGTTTTTCAAACTAGATGTCTGTGTTTTAGTTTATATTCTCTTGACAATGGTTTTCTGCAGGCTGGGCTTTTATCATCTAGAAATGAAACTAGCAGATGGAGAGGGGTCATCACTGGCCACATCTCGTCACACTGCTGGAGGCCAACGGGAAGAAGCATACAGGCTGCTTCTGACTCCACGACTGTTTAAGATCACCCCCACCTCTTAAACCAATTCTAGCTTAACATTAGGCTAACCCAGATGGTAACTTTTCCTAGAGTCTCCCGTTCCATTTAGTATTTCCTATTCTCCATCCCTGGAGCCACACATATCTAAGTCTCCCATCTTGTGGCACCCCCTTCTCCCATTTCCTCTGACCCAGAGAAATCAGCAGCTACCCAGACTCAATCCAGCAGCCCCCTTGGCCCCAGATCTCTGGCAGCAAGGAGCTAAACAGGCTGCTTGTATCTGCTGGCTGTCATCAGACCCACAGTAAAGAACTGTCCAGCCAGCTCCAGGTACCACTGACTGAGGGTCCCTCCCCAGGTAGCTAAGGTGCCAGCCACCAAGCCTTGACACGCCTTCCCCCATCCCAATCTCCTCTGAACACCCACAGACTAGGGGTAAGAGCAAAGAAGTGAAAGAAAACAATTGGGGGAAGGCAACATTGGTTCAGGCATGTGGTTATTAAATGTCATGGATATGTTAATGCACCCCTACAGGGAATCCAGGCATAATTATGATCTTTTCATCTGTCATAACACGTCTGTAATTGGCAAGAATTCTCCCTCAAACAGCTCCTTCTTAAAAAAATATATTCTTAAGTGTCGTTAAATGATGGAAATCCTCCTGTTCAGTGAAGAGGCACCCATGAATTCAGCTCTCAACACAAGGCTAATCCGCACTGCCTGGGCTACAGCCCTTAGCTCTTCTGAGCCACTGAAAGACTTGCCATCTGCTAGTCTGCCCCGTGTCATTGACGATAGGACAGCAGATTAAGTGCTACTAATTTAATAAAGGTGCTCTGAGGATGGAGCCGATCTATCAATGAAGACCAGAGAGGATAGCATGGGTGGGGGGCTCAAGAGAGGCGGCGGCGAATATCGAATTGCCTCAAGTAATACTGGGCGGGGGTGGCAGGGGGGCTGGGAATCTATTGATCCTCTGTACAGGGCAGTTATTTTCAGTCACCTGACTCTCAGGCACCCAATCATTACCCATATTCATCAGAGACATATAATGAACAGAGGTATTGATTAACAGGGGCAGCTGAAGAGAGCTCCCAACAGTACTAGTTCACATTGATAGGTCTCCAATGGGAATACAGGCCATGCAGCCCTGGAACATAACTTACTCTGTTCTAGGTCCTTCCATTGATTTTGCTTAGTGGGGAGGGGAGGGTGGAGGGAGAGACAGCTTTGTACACAGTGGTGCTCCCTTGACCTTTCTCTGAAACCTTCTTTGAAAAAAAGAGAAAACTAACCCACTTACCACAGGCAACAAGTCCATAGCCCTGCTCCAGGTTGCCTGCTCCTCTCCAGGCTGGCAGTCCCACCTCATCTCTGATTGCCATTTGTGTTATCTTGATTTACAGAAATGTGCTGGAAGCTGGGACATGCCAGTCAGAGCTCAGAGCCATCAGGCAGATGAAGCCTTCACTCCCCTAAAGATCAACATATGGCTTCGGGAAATTATCGTGTTAGGCTAATTGCATCAAGTTGGCATGGTAGGAACATAATGAGTCCCGGTTTCAGCACGCTGACCCCAAACCCAGTGATGCCAGCACAGAGTAACTTTCCAAGCATTTTGCCTCATGGCAGGAAACCTCATTGAGCTGCTGTTTGCAAAAGGTATTTGGTTCAATTTCTAGCATGCGCCCAGAACCTGCTCAGTGTGCTCCATTCATACAAGGGAGTTTGCTGTGTGGTTCAGGCGGGCCCTTGTCCTTCCAGAGGACTAGTGGTGAGCCACACACCACAACCATCAGAAGCCACGTGCTGCCTGGAGGTTGACAGGCTGTGTAAAATGCTGATAGGTAACTAGAAACCATTGAACCCCAGGGAGAAAAGAAATGGAAAGGATTAAGACAAGGACAGCTGTAAAAAATAAAACTCGAATGCATCATTAGAAACCAGAAATTCACATAGTCCAACTGCCTGTCATCCACACTGGATACTAGCAACACTTGACTTAGATATGAATGAAATGCTGTAGGAACATGAAGTCACCCCTTAACCCCTGAAGCTAAAGGCAAATTTCTCTTTGCTCCAGTTTCTCCTTACCTCAGTCTCGGATTTTGATGATGTTTAATGTCATTTGCCTCCAACTTTTCTCACCAGTGTGTCTTTGTCTTACCTTGGTCAGCAGACTTGTTCACCTTCAGGTCCAGCCTCTCCTTGGACTTCGAGAATTTTGTGTATGTACCACCTTCAGCCTTTTCTCCTCCTGTCTTTAGTTTCTTCATTATAATGTTCAGCTCAGTTTCTATTTTCTTAGCCAAAACAAAAAAACAAACAAAAAAAAATTCAGTTCAATAAATTCTGATCCTCTGGGATTAAATTGTACCTTAACTTCTTTCCAAATGTCAGAGCTTATATGGAAAAAAAAAAAAAATCAAAGGTTTCAATCATTTTAAATCCCAAGCTCTGTGCATTGTGCAGTAACTTCAAGTTTTTGGAATGCTCCAAAAAATAAAAAACAAAAATGTGGTTATGAGCAATTGAATTTGGAGGTTATCAGGGTTTGGGCATATACTGTGTGAGGTGATTTAAAGTTATTAGGCCACTTCCAGGTTTTTAGAGAGATTCATTTTTACAAATGTAAGTGCTATTAAGAATTCAAAGCACTCTCATAATTCCCCATCTTTGTTCTTCCCCATGATCTCAATTTCAATTTTTTATTTTTTTCTTAAGTGGAGAATTTCCTTCCCAAGTTTCACAAAGTCATTTGCAGACTGAAAACAAGACACTTATTTGATTATTTTCAGATGTCATATCAATTGGTCTTCAGCAGAAAGTAATCCTGCAAGATGTTATGCTTTATGCTTTCTGTTCTTTCAAAAACCACAAACCTGTGTGTTTGAAAATATGTCTCTTTCCAAAGCCCTCAGCCGCACCCACAGAGCACACATATGAGAATGGTTTCAGGCTCATATACAGACATGCCTTTTCAAGGAAGCAACAAAGCCCACTCACTTCACAGATCTACTGTGAATGTAAGCAGAAAGCAGGGAAGAAAGCCAGGGTGAAATCCAGGAAGTTGTGTCTAGCAGGGAATTGTGTCCTCAACACTTTAAAGATGGGCAGTTTCTCTAGCCCGTATAGTTTGTGATACGTCGTAGGTGATCAAGGTGCATCCACAGCATAAATGGGTACCTCAAATGGGGATGAAAGGTGAACGGATGGAGCCCTTTGTTAAATGCCAAGGTCAGAGCCAGCATAAGGCAGAGGCTGTCACACCTGCATAGAATGCAGGCATCAGCTATTTGGAGACTCTGCAAAGCAAATAGTAGCAGAAACACTGAGGAAGCTGACCAGGATTCGCAGTACCGCTGAAATAGCCTGACTTTGCCATTTCCCCTCTCTGTGCCCAGGCCTGAACTCCTGGAAACCTGAAACCCATGAGTAGTCCTCAGGGCTGGATAGAGAACTCTCCAGGAGAAACCCTCAGGTCAAGGAGCCAGGAAGAAAAGAGCAGATGCTCAGGAGAGTGGGGAAAATTCCCTATTCTTTTTTCTTTTTGCTGTTCTTTTCATGCCTGCCTCAAACCCAAGCAGCCCTGTGACAAAAAGAGCAAGAGTGGCAACAGGAACCAGAAGGCACCTAAATTCTTGGGGAAGAAGCCACCTGCCCGAACTGGGGGAGTTTCTGTCTAGAGAGGGCGGGGAAACCCCTTTTGCTTTCTCTCTGTCTGTCCACCCACTTGGTCTGGGAGGTGAGCATAGCCCCAGGAAGTAAACTGTGGAGCAGGAGCTTTCCAGCCAGAGGACTGAAAGGGCAAGGCTGGAAAATTCCAGGGAGATGGTAGAGAGGTCCTGGAGAAAGCAGCCCCTTCAGATGAATTTCTGAATCACCCCTGATCCCACATAGCACATCCTCACATGAGCCAGATCCAAATAGTGCTTCAAGGGCTTTGAAAACTGAACTGACACTGGAACAAAGACCCGCAGAAGGCTGATTGGGACTTGCAACCTGAATTAAGGTTGAAGGCCTTGCTAAAAACGTGGAGATATTCTCCACAGGAATTAAACAAGACCCAAAACCTCATGGAGAAGGCAATGGCACCCCACTCCAGTACTCTTGCCTGGAGAATCCCATGGACGGAGGAGCCTGGTGGGCTGCAGTCCATGGGGTCGCTAAGAGTCGGGCACGATTGAGCGACTTCACTTTCACTTTTCACTTTCATGCATTGGAAAAGGAAATGGCAACCCACTCCAGTGTTCTTGCCTGGAGAATCCCAGGGACGGCGGAGCCTGGTGGGCTGCCGTCTAAGGGGTTGCACAGAGTCAGACACGACTGAAGCGACTTAGCAGCAGCAGCAAAACCTCATAATACACGTTGTAGGCAAACGTCTTGATTTTTGTCTCCACTATCCATCTCCAGAACTCTTCATTCTCCTCAGATACAACTCTGCACCCATGAGACACTGACTCTCCACTGCCCTCTCCCACCATTCTGCTCTCCTTCTCTATGGATTTGACTACTCTAGCTGCCTCATCTGAGTGGATCTTATCATCTTTGTCCTCTTGAGACTGGCTCGTTTCACTAGCATGATGTCCGCAAGGTTCATTCATGTTGTTGCATGTGTCGGGATGTCCTTCCTTTAAAAGCCCCATAGGTTTCATGGTGGGTATACACCCCCTTTTGTTTATCCATTAATCTGCTACAGGGAGTTGGTTTGCTTCCAACAATAGGCACTAGGCAGACTTCTAAGATGGTCCCTAATAAGCCAGTGAAGGTTTAGATACTCAATAAGGACCAGTGTGTTCTCTTGGCAAAACTCTGACAGTGGGTCAACCAGGGCACCAGGCATGTCATCCAGCTTCGTGGAGTGGCTGAAGGGCATGTCCCTGCTTGTCAGACCCTGACAAATGTGGCCCACTGGAGAAGGGAATGGCAAACCCCTTCAGCAGTCTTGCCTTGAGAAGCCCATGAACAGTATGAAAAGGCAAAGATATATGAATCTAAAAGGACAGCCCCCCAGGTCGGTAGGTATCCAATATGCTACTGGGGAAGAGCACAGAAATAGCTCCAGAGAAAAATGAAGAGGCTGAGCCAAAGTGAAAACGATGCCCAGGTGTGGATGTGTCTGGTGGTGAAAGTAAAGTCCAATGCTGTAAAGAACAGTATTGCATAGGAACCTGCAGTGTTAGGTCTGAATCCAGGTAAACTGGATGTGGTAAAACAGGAGAAGGCAAGGGTGACCAGTGACGCTTTAGGAATCAGTGAACTAAAATGAATGGGAATGGGCGCATTTAATGCAGATGACCGTTTTATCTATGACTGTGGGCAAGAATCTCTTAGAAGTAATGGAGTAGTCCTCATAGTCAACAAAAGACTCCAAAATGCAGTATTTGGGTACAGTCTCAAACATGACAGAATGATCTCAGTTCTCCAAGGCAAACCATTCAACATCACAGTAATCCAAGTCTATGCTCCAACCATTAATGTCAAAGAAGCTGAAATATAAATATTCAATAAAGACCTACAATAAAGAACTAACACTAAAAATACATGTCCTTTCCATCGCAGGGGACTGGAATGAAAAGCAGGAAGTCAAAAGGCACCTGGAGTAACAGGCAAGTTTGGCCTTGGAGTACAGAATGAAGCAGGGCAAAGGCTAACAGAATTCTGTCAAGAGAACACACTAGTCACAGCAAATGCCCTCTCCCAACAATACAAGAGACGACTCTACACATGAACATCACCAGAAAGTCAAAACTAAAATCAGATTAACTATATTATTTGCAGCTGAAGATGGAGAAGCTCTATAGAGTCAGCAAAAAGAAGACCAGGAGCTGACTGTGGCTCAGATCGTGAACTCCTTACTGCAAAATTCAGACTTAAATTCAAGAAAGTAGGGAAAGCCACTAGACCATTCACGTTTGTCCTAAATCAAATCCCTTAGGATTATACAGTGGAAGTGATGAATAGATTCAAGGGATTAGATCTGACAGAGTGCCTGAAGAACTATGGGTGGAGGTTTGTACCACTGTATAGAAAGCGGTGATCAAAACCATCTGCAAGAAAAGAAATGCAAGAGGGCAAAGTGGTTGTCTGAGGAGGCCTTACAAATAGCTGAGAAAAAAAGAGAAGTGAAAGGCAAAGGATAAAGAGAAAGATATACTCACCTGAATGCAAAGTTCCAGAGAATAGCAGTGAGAGATAAGAAAGTCTTCTTAAGTGAACAATGCAAAGAAATAGAGGAAACAACAGAATGGGAAAGACTAGAGATCTCTTCAAGAAAATTAGAGATATGAAGGGAACATTTCATGCAAAGATGGGCACAATCAAGGACAGAAACAGCAAAGACCTAACAGAAGTGTTAAGAGATTAAGGAGAGGTGGCAAGAATACATAGAAGAACTATACAAAAAAGATCTTCATGACCCAGATAATCACAATGGTGTGATTACTCACCTAGAGCCAGACATCCTGGAGTGCTAAGTCACGCAGGCCTTAGGAAGCATTACTACCAACAAAGCTAGTGGTGATGGAATTCCAGCTGAGTTATTTCAAATCCTAAAAGATGATGCTGCGAAAGTGCTTCACTCAATATGCCAGCAAATTTGGAAAACTCACCAGTGGCCACACAACTGGAAAAGATCAGTTTTTGTTCCAATCCCAATGAAGGGAAATGCCAAAGAATGTTCAGACTACCACACAATTGGACTCATTTCACATGCTAGCAAAGTAATGCTCAAAATTCTCCAAGCTAGGCTTCAACAATATGTGAATCAAGAACTACCAGATATACAAGCTGGATTTAGAAAAGGCAGAGGAACCAGAGAGCAAATTGCTAACATCTGCTGGGTCATAGAAAAAGCAAGGGAATTCCAAAAAAATATATTTGTTTCACTGACTATGTGAATCCTTTGACTGTGTGGATCACAACAAAATGTGGAAAATTCTTGAAGAGATGGGACTACCAGATACCTTACCTGCCTCCTGATAAACCTGTATGCAGGTCAAGAAGACAGAACCAGACACAGAAAAATGAACTGATTCAAAATGGGAAAGGAGTACATCAAGGCTACATTTGTCACCCTGCTTATTTAACTTACATGCAAAATACATCATGTGAAATGCCAGACTGGATGAAGCACAAGCTGGAATCAGGATTTCCAGGAGAAATATCAACCACCTCAGATATGCAGAAGACATCACCCTAATGGCAGAAAGCAAAAAGGAACTCACGAGCCTCTTGATGAAGGTGAAAGAGGAGTGAAATACTGGCTTAAAACTCAACATTCAAAAAACTAAGATCATGGCATCCAGTCCTTTCACTTCATGACAAAACTGATGGGGTAAAATGGAAACAGTGGCAGACTTTGTTTTCTTGGGCTCCAATATCACTGTGGATGATGACTGTAACCATGAAATTAAAAGATGCTTGCTCCTTGGAAGAAAAGCTATGACCAACCTAGACAACGCACTGAAAAGCAGAGACATCACTTTGCCAACAAAGGTCCGTATAGTCAAAGCTATGGTTTTTGCAGTAGTCATGTATGGATAGGAGAATTGGACCATAAAGAAGGCTGATCACCTAAGAATCGATACTTTTGAACTGTGGTGCTTGAGAAGACTCTTGAGGGTCCCTTGGACAGAAAGGAGATCAAACCGGTCAATCCGAAAGGAAATCAACCCTGAATATTCATTGGAAGTACTTATGTTGAAGCTGAAGCTCCAATACTTTGGCCACTGGATGCAAAGAGCCAACCACTGGAAAAGACCCTGATGCTGGGAAAGATTGAGGGCAGGAGGAGAATGGGATGACAGAGCATGAGATGGTTGAATGGCATCACCGACTCAACGGACATGAGTTTGAGCACACACAGGGAGATAGTGAAAGACAGGGAAACCTGGCATGCTGCAGTTCATGGGGTCGCAAAGAGTGGGACACAAGCTGGTGACTGAAAAGCGGCAACAATAAGCCTCTATTGGAGTTTTCATGTCCTTACACGATCCCGTCCCCTTAAGTATAGGCTGGACCTAGTGACTTACTTTTAACAACCTGACTGTGATAAAAGTGGCGACATACAGTCAGAATATAATCCATAATTTTTCAGCCTATGAAGAACTAGGAAAATCTTTCACATAGGAGAAGACAATCAATAGATTATATTACCAAGATGAAAATGGCATCACCGACTCAACGGACATGAGTTTGAGCACACACAGGGAGATAGTGAAAGACAGGGAAACCTGGCATGCTGCAGTTCATGGGGTCGCAAAGAGTGGGACACAAGCTGGTGACTGAAAAGCGGCAACAATAAGCCTCTATTGGAGTTTTCATGTCCTTACACGATCCCGTCCCCTTAAGTATAGGCTGGACCTAGTGACTTACTTTTAACAACCTGACTGTGATAAAAGTGGCGACATACAGTCAGAATATAATCCATAATTTTTCAGCCTATGAAGAACTAGGAAAATCTTTCACATAGGAGAAGACAATCAATAGATTATATTACCAAGATGACAAAGGTATAATTACTTGAAAAAGACTTAAAAGCAAGTATTATTTACATGCACCAACAGTAAGGTCAAACTCTGTTGAAACAAATAGCAAACTAGAAGTTAGCTCCTAGACTTCTAAATGGAAATTTTAGAACCCAAAAATGAGATGATTAAAATAAAAAATTCACTGGATCATTCAATAGTAAAATGGAGATGACAGAGGAAAGTCAGTGAACTTGAAGACAGGTCAACAGAAATTATCCAATCTGAACAACAAAGAGAAAAATATTGAACAGAGCCTCAGGGACCTGTGAATGATAACCAAACATCTAATATGTGTTGTTAACAACACTCTGTTGTTAACAGAGTCCCAGAACCACAGGAGAAAGTTCAGTAAAATAAAAAAAAAAAGGTGTATAAAAAACTGATCACTGAAAACATTCTAAATTTGGCAACAGACACAAACCTCCAGATTCAAGAGACTGGGTAAACCCAAACGTGGGTAAACCAAAGAAATACACGCCCAGATAGGCAAAATCAAACTGCTAGAGTCTAAAGGACAAAAATATCCCCCAAAGTAACAAGTTGAGAAAAATGGGGTAACAGTTGGAATGACTGTGTTTTTTCCATCAGAAACTAAGAAAGCCAGAAGGAAGCTGAACAACATTTTGTTAAGTAGTGAAATAAAAGACCTTTCAACCCCGAACTCTAAATCCTGGAAAAATATTCTTCAGGAATGAATGTGAATTAAAGACCTTCTCAGATGAAGGATTTCTCAATCCTTCTCCACCAGTATATATGTTCCAAACGAGCTACTAAAGGAAATTACTTATAAAGGAAAGAAATTACACAAAAAGAAAATTGGAACTTCAAGAAAGAAGACAGAGGGCTTCTCGGGTGGTCTAGTGTTTGAGAATCCACCTTGCAATGCAGAGACACCAGTTCAATCCCAGTTCTGGGAAATCCCACCTGCTACGGTGCCCCTCCCAAGCCTGTGCACCACGGCCATGGAGCCCGTGCCCCGGAGCCCACGAGCTGCAACTGCTGATCCCACGTGAGCTACAGCCCAGGCTGCCACAGTGGGAAGCCCACACGCTGCAACAGAGTTGCCCCTACTCTCTGCAACTAGAGAAAGCCACAGTCAAAAAATAAATAACTAGTTTTTTTTAAAGAAGAGCAACAAAAATTATAAATATATGGGCAAATACAATAAATTATTTTTCTCCTGCTAACTTTCTAATGGTTTGAAGGCAAAAAACTATGACATTGTCTGGTGGTGTTTTAGTATAGGGTTAGCATATATATAGTATATGTAAAACTTAAGACAACTATGATATAAGATTATACCATGTACAGTTCTATTATATAACATTCTCTAGAAGACAAACTGTGGGAGAAGGCAATGGCACCCCACTCCAGCACTCTTGCCTGGAAAATCCAATGAGCAGAGGAGCCTGGTGGGCTGCAGTCCATGGGGTCACTAGGAGTCGGACACGACTGAGCAACTTCACTTTCAGTTTTCACTTTCATGCATTGGAGGAGGAAATGGCAACCTACTCCAGTGTTCTTGCCTGGAGAAGCCCAGGGATGGAGCCTNGAGGAGCCTGGTGGGCTGCAGTCCATGGGGTCACTAGGAGTCGGACACGACTGAGCAACTTCACTTTCAGTTTTCACTTTCATGCATTGGAGGAGGAAATGGCAACCTACTCCAGTGTTCTTGCCTGGAGAAGCCCAGGGATGGAGCCTGGTGGGCTGCCGTCTATGGAGTCGCACAGAGTCGGACACGATTGAAGCGACTTGGCAGCAGCAGCAGCAGAAAACAAAACTGTAACAGTAAAGATAAGTGGTTGCCAGGGCTTAGGGAGAAGGTGGAATATGACTATGGAGAGATAGCAGGAAGGAATTTCGGGAGTGATGGAACATTACTATGTCCTGTTTGCAATGGTGGTAACCACTCTATGTATGTCCTGAATTTTATAGAATACAGGGGAAAAGTAGATTTTGCTATATATTAATTTTTTAAATGGAATTAGAGCTAGGCACTCAGATTTCAGAGAGAGTGAAATCTGCTCCCTCTCACTCTCAGTTCTAAGTGACACATTCCTTTCTCTTGCTTGTTTGCTTTTACAGGAATGTCATTTAAAAAAGGACAGAGTCCTTCACATCAAAACGATAAGGCTTAAAATAAAATCCTTTAGGGAAAACTCATTGATTTAAATTCACCTGAAGTTTTAAATATTCTTCAGCTTATTTACAGCAGTGTGTTCTGATTAAATGGAGCCTGCAAAGGGAGGTGCAGGACATTTTGACAGGAGATGCCACCAGTGAAAGACTGGAGTTATCTAAGAGCCTTCATATTGATAGACAAGTCTTGGAGAACACTTCAGATATTTGTGATGGAGAAGGACAGAGGCAGAATGTTTGCGATATTAACTATTTGGAGCCCTTCCCTCTAGCCCAGTAACCAGCTCCTAATTCCTGGCCATTGCCCTAGAGCTCTTCAGCACCCTGCAGTCACTAACTGGAAACTCTGAACCTCCAGCTACTCCCTCCACATTTCTCCTAATGCACATAAAGGCTGCAGTACCACAAGGCAACAAGGGTGTAGGTAGGAAGGATGTCTTAGGTGTTATGTCTCCACTGGAAAGTCCATGGACTAGCTGCGTCATCAAAGTTAGCAGTGAGTGAAGTAGAGAAATCAACAAGGGAGATTGACAAGAATGGGAAGAAGAGAACCAGACTCATGGAAGGGAAAGTAGGGGAATTAGAGGTGTCAAAGAATAGGTGGTCAGCTACATAAAACACTCCAGAGAACCAGGTAAGATGAAACTTGGGACGCATTCATTGGATTTGGCGATTAGGGAAACTGTTAATATGTTAGTGCAAATGGAGCATGTCCACAGGATATGCATTACAAATGCCTATCAAGTCCAATTTTCCTTGCTAGTAAAAAGTGCTCCACCCTCAGCTCCGGCACAAGAAAGCCATGCTCGTTTGACTGTTGCAGGACAGTGGCCAGAGGCTGTCCAGGCATGAGTGACAGACCAAGAGCTGCCCGTTTATCCGCTGGATCCTGGAAAAAGCGAAAAGCATCTACTTTTGCTGTATTGACTGTGCCAGAGTCTTCGACTGTGTGGATCACAATAAACTGTGAAAATTCTGGGAGAGATGGGAATACCAGACCACCTGACCTGCCTCTTAAGAAATCTGTATGCAGGTCAGGAAGCAACAGTTAGAACTGGACATGGAACAACAGACTGGTTCCAAATAGGAAAAGGAGTCTGTCAAGGCTGTATATTGTCACCCTGCTTATTTAACTTCTATGCAGAGTACATCATGAGAAATGCTGGACTGGAAGAAACACAAGCTGGAATCAAGATTGCTGGGAGAAATAATCAATAACCTCAGATATGCAGATGACACCACCCTTTTGGCAGAAAGTGAAGAGGAACTAAAAAGCCTCTTGATGAAAGTGAA
>SJYX01004759.1:322434-332932 GCA_006410675.1 Oreotragus oreotragus
AAGAGTTGACTCATTGGAAAAGACTCTGATGCTGGGAGGGATTGGGGGCAGGAGGAGAAGGGGACAACAGAGGATGAGATGGCTGGATGGCATCACTGACTTGATGGACATGAGTCTGAGTGAACTCCGGGAGTTGGTGATGGACAGGGAGGCCTGGCATGCTGCAATTCATGGGGTCGCAAAGAGTCAGACACAAGTGAGCAACTGAACTGAACTGAACTGAAGGGAACAGTATTGCATAGGAATCTGGAATGTTAGGTCCATGAATCAAGGTAAATGGGATGTGGTGAAGCAGGAGATGGTAAAGTAAACATCGACATCTTAGGAATCAGTAAGCTAAAATGGATAGGAATGGATGAATTTCATTCAGATGACCATTGTATCTACTACTATGGGCAAGAATCCCATAGAAGAAATGAAGTAGCCATCATAATCAACAAAAGAGTCTGAAATGCAATACTTGGATACAATCTCAGAAATGATCTGAGGTTCCTTTCAAGCAAGCCATTCAACATCACAGTGATTCAAGTCCATGCCACTACCAACAATGCTGAAGAAGCTAAAGGTGATTAGTTCTATGAAGACCTAGAACTCCTAGAACAAACACCAAAAAGTGATGTTCAATCTATTCCCACCTTCCTGGGGGTTGGAATGCAAATGTAGGAAGTAAAGCGATACCTGGAATGAAAGGTAAGTTTGGCCTTGGAGAACAAAATGAAGCAGGGCAAAGGCTAACTGAATTCTGCCAAAAGAATGCACTGGTCATAGCAAACACCCCTTTTCAACAATACAAAAGATGACTTTACACATGAACAAATGGTCAAAACCGAAGTCAAATTGATTACATTCTTTGTAGCAGAAGATGGTGAAGCTGTATGCAGTCAGCAAAAACAAGACCTGAAGCTGACTGTGGCTCAGATCATCAGCTTCTCACAGCAAAATTCAGGCTTAAACTAAAAAGAGCAGGGAAAAACCACTAGGCCAGCCAGGTACAACTTAAATCAAATCCTCTATGAGTATGAAAGAACCAGTTTAAAACTAAATATTAAAAAACCTAAGATCATGGCATCTGGCCCCCTTACTTTATGGCAAATAAGAGAGGGAAAAGGGGGAAGTACTGACAGATTTCCTCGTCTTGGGCTCTAAACTCACTGCAGATGGTGTCTGCAACCATGAAATCAGAAGATGTTTGCTTCTTGGCAGGAAAGTTATGACAAACCTAGACAGTATGATAAAAAGCAGAGATATTACTCTGCTGACAAAGGTCCGTATAGTCAAAGCTATGGTCTTCCCAGTGGTCACATACAGTTGTGAGAGCTGGATTGTAAAAAAGGCAGAATGCCGCCTTCAAGCTCTGATGCTGGAGGAGACTCTTGAAAGTTCCTTGGACTGCAAGGAGATCAAACCACTCAGTCATAAGGGAAATCAACCCTGAATACTCTGGAAGAACTGATGCTTAAGCTAAAACTCCAGTATTTTGGTTATCTGATCTCAACAGCTGACTCCTTGGAAAAGTCCCTGATGCTGGGAAAGATTCGGAGCAGAAGAAGAAGAGGGTGTCAGAGGGTGAGATGGCTGGATGGTATCACCAATGCAATGGACATGAACTTGGGCAAACTTTGGGAGATGGTGAGGGACAGACAGGCCTGGTACGCTTCAGTCCATGGGGTTGCAAAGAGTTGAACATGACTGGGTGACTGAACAATACAATGAATTTGCAGTGGAAGTGATGAGTATATTCAAGGGATTAGATCTAGTAAACAGTGTGCCTGAAGAACTATGGACAGAGGTCCATAATACTCTACCAGAGGCAATGAACAAAACCATCCCCCCAAAAAACAGAAAAGCAAGAAGGCAAAGTGATTATCTGAGGAGGTTTTACAAATAGCTAAAGAATGAAGAGAAGTGGAAAGCAAGGCAGAAAGGGAAAGGTATATCCCAACTAAACACAGAGTTCCAAAGAATAGCAAGGAGAGACAAGAAAGCCTTCTGCAATGAACAGTGCATAAAGATAGGGGGAAGCATCAGAAGGGGAAAAACTACAGATCTCTTAAGGAAAAGGGGAACTATTAGGGAACATGGGCACAATAAAGGACAGAAATGGTAGAGGCCTAGTAGATGCTGAAGAGAACAAGACGAGACGGAAGGAATACAAGGAAGAACTGCACAAAAAACATCTTGAACCAGATAACCATGATGGTGTGGTTCGTCACCCAGAGCCAGGCATTCTGGAGTGGGCCTTACGAAGCCCTGCTGTTAATAAAGCTAGTGGATATGATGCAATTCCAGTAGAGCCATCTCCTAAATGACAATTCTATCAAAGTGTTGCACTTTGCAAATCTGGAAGACCCAGCAGTCACCACAGGACTGGAAAAGTCAATCCTCATCCCAGTTCCCAAGAAGGCAGACTAAAGGCTGTTCAAACCACTGGACAATTGCACTCATCTCCCATGCTAGGAAGGTCATTCTTAATATCTTGCATGGTAGGCTTAAGAATTAGGGGAACCAAGAACTTCCAGATGTCCAAGCTGGGTTTAGAAAAGACAGAGAAACCAGAGATCAAGTCGGTAACGTTTGCTGGATCATAGAGAAAGCAAGGGAATTCCAGAAAAATATCTGCCTCATCAACTACACCAAAGCCTTTGACTGTGTGGATCATAACAAACTGTGGAAAGCTCTTAAGGAGATGGGAATACCAGACCATCTTACCTGTCTCTTGAGAAATCTGTATGCGTGTCAAGAAGCAACAGTAGAACCCTGTATGGAACAACTGAGTGGTTCAGGATTGAGAAAGGAGTACCACAGGGCTGTCTGCTGTCACTCCGTTTGTTTAACCTATATGCTGAGCACATCATGAGAAATACCAGGCTGGCTGAGTTATAAGCTGGAGTCAAGATAGGAGGGAGAAAAATCAACAACCTCAGAAATGCAGATGATACCACTAATGGCAGAAAGCGAAGAGGAACTAAACAGCCTCTTGGTGAGGGTGAAGGAGGAAAGTGAAAGAGCTGGCTTAAAACTAAATATTAAAGAAACTAAGATCATGGCATCTGGCCCCCTTACTCCATGGCAAATAGAAGGAGAAAAGGTCAAAGTACTGACAGATTTCCTATTCTTGGGCTCTAAAATCACTGCAGATGGTGACTGAAACCAGAAGACAATTGCTTCTTGAAAAAGAAAGCCATGATAAACTTTGACAGTGTGTTGAAAAGCAGAGACATTACTCTGCTGACAAAGGTGAGTATAGTCAAGTCTATGGCTTTTCCAGTAGTCATCTATGGATGTGAGAGCTGGAACATAAAGAAGGCTGAGCACCCAAGAACTGATGCTTTCAAACTGTGATGTTGCAGAAAACTCTTGAGAGTCCCTTGGACTGCAAGGAGAGCCAACCAGGCTATCCTAAAGGAAAACAGCCATGAATATTCATTGGAAAGACTGATGCTGAAGCTGAAATTCTGATACTCAAAGAGCCAACTCACTGGAAAAAAAGACCCTGATGCTGGGAAAGATTGAAGGTAAGAGGAGAAGGGGATGACAGAGGACAAGATGGTTGGATGGCATCACTGACTCAATGGACATGAGTTTGAGCAAACTCCAGGAGATGGTGAAGGACAGGGAAGCCTGGCATGTGGCAGACCATGGGGGTCACAAAGAGTCAGACACAACTGAGCAACTGAACAACAACATTGGTCTTCCCAGTGGTCATGCATGGTTGTGAGAGCTGCACTGTAAAGAAGGCAGAGCACTAAATTGATGACTTTGAACTGGAGAAGACTTCTGAGGGTCCCTTGGACAGCAAGGAAATCAAATTAGTCAATCAACCCTGAATACTTGTTGGAAGGACTGATGCTGAAGTTGAAGTTCCAGTATTTTGGTCATCTGATATGAACAGCCAACTGAGAGTCCCTTATGCTGGGAAAGATTGAAGGCAGAAGGAGAAGAGGAGGTCAGAGGTTGAGATGGCTGGATGGCAAACTTTGGGAGATGGTGAAGGACAGGGAGGCCTGGCATGCTGCAGTCCGTGGGGTTGCAAAGACTCGGACACAACTGGGCAACTCACCAACAAGGGGACCTATGAGGAGGTCTGGTACAAAACAAACATAATAACAGCTATTTAAACCAGCTCTGTCCAGGATTTGGACTCTGATATATAAAGTAAATGGAGCAGTTGGGTGATAGAAGAAAACAGAGCAAACATTAAAAGAGAGAGAAAAAGAGAGACAGACACAGGCTGGGAATGCTGAGAGAGATGGATGAAGAAGCAGGTCCCTACTGCTGCTCTGGACTGCAGGAGGGTGTGTGGGATCAGGATGAGTGGGGGCTTTCTTAGGAAGCTTGGTGGCAAAAAGAAGAAAGCTTATGTCAGATTGCAAAGAAAGGTCAAGGGCAGTGGGGTGTGTGTGTGTTTAATAAGAGGAAAGACTCAAGCATGAAGGAGGATGTGAGGAATACCATTATGCTGACTCATTTAAGTCCCGCCTCTCAATCCACCTCGACAGTCAGAGGGTGTTATGCTTCTGCGACAAATACCCAAGGGACCAGAAATGCCTGGAGATGACCACCTACCTAGCAGAGAAGGAGCTACAGAATATTCAAAGTGATCACTGTGGGTGGAAGAAAGAGCATCATGTACAAGTGTGAAACATCCACCAGCCTCCCTCCTAAGCACTTGACCTACCTTTTCTCATGTTTGCCCCGCCCCCATCACACCTGTAGGATAAGCATTATCCTACCTTACAGTTGAGAATGTGAGACTCAAGGAAGTTCAGTAACAGAGACCATTGAAATTGGACTTTGAACTCGGATCTGTTTGTCAGAAGTCCTGCTCTTTTCCCTTTCCATCGTTTTTCCTATTCATGAATCTTATATGTTTATCAATCAACAAGAAAACTTTTGTGGCATTCTTTTCGGTGCAGCTAAAACTAAAACTAAAACAAAGAAATTTCCAATATAGTTGAGAAATAAAAATATGTGTAATGTAAGTGACAGTTCATGGTCGGCCAGTTGGGGTCCAGTCAGGAAAAGAGAAACTTCACTGTGCACTTCATAGTGAAGGTAGAATTCAATATGGGAATTGTTAAATGGGGGTTGGAAGCCTGAAAATGGTAAAGGAGAATATTGAAGGAAAACAGAAAACAGCTACAGGGAGTAGCTACTACTCCCAAGTCTTAGGGGTCAAAAGGAAGGAAGTGGTTGGGTCTTCAGAAACCTTCAAGTTCAGAGGAGGGGCCTGATTAACTGGGCCTCTGAGAAAGTATAGAGCCTCTGGTCCTCGAAGGTATGGACAAAGTGCCTTATGGAGCTGGGGCTGAAACATGGGGAGGTGGGCTGTCTGGCAAGGACTTTTATCTCAGGAGCTTGAGGTAGGGGGCCCTGAAGAACTGGAATTCAGAATTCCGAGGAGAGATTATTACTTGGCTACTGGTGGTACCTCTGAGGTTGTTCAGTGAAGCTGGTCCTGGATATAGGCAAGGACGTTGGAGGTCAGAACCAAGCTCTACTGCCTGGGGGCAACACTGACAGGAAGAGCAGGCATGCAGGAAGAAGCAAGTCCATTTTCTCTCCCTCCTGCCTTCTAATCTCTCTGGAATTACCAATACTGGCATCATGTAACAGGAAGTCAATTGGCAAAGGAGAAATGGAGGTGGAAGAGTACCAGCCTCAGCATCCCAGACCAGAATCTAAAAGAGTGTGTTTGGGGCTGAAAGACAATAGCATATGAAGCAACATATGCTAACTACCAAACAAGGTGTAGAAAGCCAGGATGGAGGGCAGAGGTCATCCCTAGGGCTGTTGTGGTTGAGGGAGGCCTCACAGAAGAGATGGCGCTTGGGCTGAACTCTAAGAGTTGGCCAAGAGAGGATGAGGGACTCCTCAAGCTGAGGCAGAGCTACAGGAAATCCTGAGGCAAGTTTGGGGACAGAGTAGAACCAGGAGACCAGGATGGAAAAGTGGGTTTAGGGATTTTTTTAACAATTAAAATAAATAAGTAAATGTTAGCATCATTTCAACCCACTCCAATACTCTTGGCTGGAAAAATCCCATGGACGGAGGAGCCTGGTGGGCTGCAGTCCATAGGGTCGCTAGGAGTCAGACATGACTGAGCGACTTCATTTTCACTTTTCACTTTCATGCATTGAAGAAGGAAATGGCAACTCAGTCCAGGGCTCTTGCCTGGAGAATCCCAGGGACAGCGGAGCCTGGTGGGCTGCCGTCTATGGGGTCGCACAGAGTTGGACACAACTGAAGAGACTTAGCAGCAGCAGCAGCATTTTAACGGAACTTGTTAAACTGACAGAATGAGGAGTTTGGCATTTGTCTCTTTAAAATGAAAAGAGCTGAGCAGTCAAGTAGCTCTCTCTCAATGACNCTGGTGGGCTGCCGTCTATGGGGTCGCACAGAGTTGGACACAACTGAAGAGACTTAGCAGCAGCAGCAGCATTTTAACGGAACTTGTTAAACTGACAGAATGAGGAGTTTGGCATTTGTCTCTTTAAAATGAAAAGAGCTGAGCAGTCAAGTAGCTCTCTCTCAATGACTCCATTTCATGACCAGCTCACTGTCAAGGGTACAGAGGTTACAACAGTAGAGCAAGTTTTAGGAATCTGACTTTTGAAGTATAAGAGATGATCCAGGCTGTGTATGTGTGTGTGTGTGTGTCTGTGTCTTTCTTATTGCATGCACATTTTTTCCAAACAAAATTTAGGTACAGCCACAAAGCATGAAACAAACAGGAGGAGAGGTTCTCTGGGAATGTCAAGAGATTTTCCCACTTGGCCTTCTCTTTTCCTCGCTGCAGGGTACTCTGAGATAGTTCTTGAAAACTGGAACGTGATTTGCCAACCAGTGATCTACATGAACTCCTCCACTTTATAGATGAGGAAGCTAAGGTTCAGAAAGTTTATTGGTCACTCCATAGATTAGTGCTAGGTTATGATTACAATACAGATCTTCTGACTTCTGGTCCAGGACCATTTCCATTACAGTTGGAGTGGTCATATAACTTATTGTCTAAGCTAGAATATGTTTTAGAATGAGAGAGGACAATAAAAATAATTGATATGCATGAACAGATTCACAAAAATAGTAACCTGGGACTGTCCAGAGCAACCCAGAATATTTGGTCATGCTACTGAAACTTTGCTGCATTTTTTTAAATACTTTCTAACTGTGGTGTTGGGGAAGACTCTGGAGAGTCCCTTGGACTGCAAGGAGATCCAACCAATCCATTCTAAAGGAGATCAGTCCTGGGTGTTCTTTGGAAGGAATGATGCTAAAGGTGAAACTCCAGTACTTTGGCCACCTCATGCAAAGAGTTGACTCATTGGAAAAGACTCTGATGCTGAGAGGGATTGGGGGCAGGAGGAGAAGGGGACGACAGAGGATGAGATAGCTGGATGGCATCACTGACTTGATGGATGTGAGTTTGAGTGAACTCTGGGAGATGGTGATGGACAGGAGGCCTGGCGTGCCGCGATTCATGGGGTCGCAAAGAGTCGGACACGACTGAGCGACTGAACTGAACTGAACTCAAGATTATCCCAGTCTCCACCTAACAAAAACCTCTCACATTTATTTTTTGACCCTCAGTGCCTCTCAATCTAAAGAGTGCACAGAATCCAAGACTGATCTGGGCTCCTCCCAGCCTTTCCTACGCAATATTTTTTAGTGTAAATTGCTCTGATACGTTCCTAGACATTCATTTGCACAGGGGTAATGGGGCTTTAGGCAACAATCACATGGTGATAAGAAACTGGAGAAATGTTTGGATTGGCTGAAAGCCTTATGGTATCAGTCATGTTTTTAACTGAAAGCAACAGAGAATGACTGACTTATTTATACAGAAAAGATGTACCAGATACTACTGGGTGGCTCAAAGAAGTGCTAAGAAGATTGGATCACTAAAGCTTGGAAGTAGACAGAAATGAAAGAGGCTAAAAATAAGCAAACAACCAAAATCACATCACAGAACTAGTCCAGTGTGAACCTGGATGATGTCACCAGCACTGGGTGTTGTGTACTTCAGCTAGCATTGCAGCCCGGTAGACCCAGAATGACTTCTGCATTGATCCTGCTCCTTTGCATAGCCAGCTCTCAATCAGAGAGTCCAAGTGGGTTAACCTGATTGGCCGGTCCTAGACCATCCCCACAAGTCTAGTCTTTGAAAGTTTTTATAGCAGAAAGGAAGGTTCTATGTACTATACTATATATTTGTTCCCAAATGTTTGCTGTGCCTCCCTGGGGGCACTCCTCCTTGTCTCTTTGACATCTGGCTTGACCACGTTGCTTATTTTGACCAGTAAAACAAAAGCAGGAATTGATGCCGAGAATGGCCCTGTGGCGCTCTCAGGCATGGAGGCCTTTTTGTCCCCCATCACTTGTTGACAAGACCCCAGTCTCCATGACCTTCCCTGAGTTCCAATGGGAAGAATCAAACAGTTGCTAATCAAGGGAGGAACAGCCATGAAAGCACCTGAAAGTTGCTCAGTCTTGTCCGACTCTGTGACCCCATGGACTCTACAGTCCATGGAATTCTCCAGGCCAGAATACTGCAGTGGGTACCCGTTCCCTTCTCCAGCTGAAAGCACCTGAAGCAAGATTAAAGGGACCAGAGAGGCTCATTAAGTTTAGGAGACCACCTAAGACCCCACACATACCCTAATCTTGTCAGAATACCCATCCTCTTGAAACTTGGCAGAAGAAAGAAGAATGCAAGACTGTTACTGCCTTCATTCTTATCACATACCCCTTCCTCATTACATAATCTCTCCTTATTCATCAGAGAGTGTGGGCACAGTTCTTGAGGCATTAGTGTGCTGTGTTCTCCCTTTGTCTGGCAAAGAAATAAAGTCACTCTTTCCTTGTCCTCCATAACTGTCTCTGTACTTCTGTTTGGCATTTGTGCAGAGTTATGTGGCAACCTGGATGGGAAGCAAGTTTGGGGGAGAATGGATACATGTATATGTATGGCTGAGTCCTTCGCTGTTCACTGAAACTACCACATTGTTAATCCGCTATACCCAATACAATATAAAAATTTTAAGAACTCAAAAAATAAATATTTTGGCAGAAAAATGAGATGAATGACTTCCATGCGGAAACATTAAGAGCCAGTCTGTACTTTCAAGATCAGCCAAGATGGCAGAGTAGAAAGACCTTGTCCTCTAACATGCACCTCAAAAATTGCAACTATTTGCAAATGAAAAAGACCAGAACCTACCAGAAAATATTTTCTACAATGAAAGACATAAAGAAGGAACCACAATGAGATGGGTAGGAGGGGCAAACACACCATGTAATCAAATTCAACATGCTCTAGGTGGATGACCCACAAACTGGAAAATAATTACATTGTAGAAGTTCTACCACAGAAATAAGAGTTCTGAGCCCCACATCAGGCTTCCAGCCCAGGGAGTCCTGCACTGGGAAGATGAACGTGCACAGCATTTGGCTTTGAAGGTCAGCAAGGCTTAATTTCATGAGTCCCAAAGAACTGGGAGAAATAGAGACTTTGCTTTTACACCATGAACAGTATGAAAAGTCAAAAAGACATGACACTGAAAGGTGAACACCCCAGGTTGGTAGGTGGCCAATATTCTACTGCAGAAAAACAGAGAAATGGCTCCAGAAGGAATAAAGAGGCTGAACAGCTAAACCAAAGTGCCCAGTTGTGGATGCATCTGAAAGTGAAAGTAAAGTCCAATGCTATAAAGAATATTTCAATATTGCATAGAAACCTCAAATGTTAGGTCCATGAAACAAGGTAAACTGTAAGTAGTGAAACAGGTGATGCCATGCGTAAACATCGACATTTTAGGAAGCAGTGAACTAAATCCAACATAAACTACAGCAGGATCCTCTATGACCCACCTCCCAGAATACTGGAAATAAAAGCAAAAATAAACAAATGGGATCCAATTAAAATTAAAAGCTTCTACACAACAAAGAAAACTATAAGCAAGGTGAAAAGACAGCCTTCGGAATGGGAGAAAATAATAGCAAATGAAGCAACTGACAAACAACTAATCTCAAAAATATACAAGCAACTCCTGCTGCTCAATTCCAGAAAAATAAACGACCCAATCAAAAAATGGGCCAAAGAACTAAATAGACATTTCCCCAAAGAAGACATACAGATGGCTAACAAACACATGAAAAGATGCTCAACATCACTCATTATCAGAGAAATGCAAATCAAAACCACAATGAGGTACCATTTCACACCAGTCAGAATGGCTGCGATCCAAAAGTCTACAAGCAATAAATGCTGGAGAGGGTGTGGAGAAAAGGGAACCCTCTGACACTGTTGGTGGGAATGCAAACTAGTACAGCCACTATGGAGAACAGTGTGGAGATTCCTTAAAAAACTACAAATAGAACTGCCTTATGATCCAGCAATCCCACTGCTGGGCATACACACCGAGGAAACCAGAATTGAAAGAGACACGTGTACCCCAATGTTCATCGCAGCACTGTTTATAATAGCCAGGACATGGAA
>SJYX01004759.1:340315-416951 GCA_006410675.1 Oreotragus oreotragus
GACTGTGGCTCATATCATGAACTCCTTATTGCCAAATTCAGACTTAAACTGAAGAAAGTAGGGAAAACCACTAGGCCATTCAGGTATAACCTAAATCAAATCCCTTATGATTATACAGAGGAAATGACAAGTAAATCTAAGGGATTAGATATGATAGAGTGCCTGAAGAACTAGGGACAGAGGTTCATAATATCATACAGGAGGTGGTAACCAAACTATCCCCAAGAAAAAGAAGTGCAGGAAGGCAAAATGGTTGTCTGAGGAGGCCTTATACATAGCTGAGAAAAGGAGAGAAGTGAAAGGGAAAGAAAAGAAGGAAAGATAGATCCATCTGAATAAACAGTTCCAAAGAATAGCGAGGAGAGATAAAAAAGCCTTAAGTGAATCATGCAAAGAAATAGAGGGAAATAATAGAATGGGAAAGACTAGAGATCTCTTCAAGAAAATTAGAGCTGCCAAGAGAATATTTCACGCAAACATAGGCACAATAAATGACAGAAATGGTATGGACTTAACAGAGCATAATCCCTTGAACAGCAAGAAGAGTCCCTTGGACTGCAAGGAGATCAAACCAGTCAATTCTAAAGGAAAACAACCATGAATATTCATTGGAAGGACTGATGCTAAAGCTGAAGCTCCAATACTTTGGCCGCCTGATGCAAAGAGCTGATTCATTGGAAAAGACCCTGATGCTGGGAAAGACTGAAGGCAGGAGGAGAAGGGGACAACACAGGATGAGATGGTTGGATGGCATCACTGACTCGATGGACATGAGCTTGAACAAGCTCTGGGAGCTGGTGATGGACAGGGAAGCCTGGTGTGCTGCAGTCCACGGGGTCACAAAGAGTCAGACACAACTTAGTGACTGAACTGACTAAACAGAAGCAGAATAGATTAAGAAGAGGTGGCAAGAATACNTTGAACAAGCTCTGGGAGCTGGTGATGGACAGGGAAGCCTGGTGTGCTGCAGTCCACGGGGTCACAAAGAGTCAGACACAACTTAGTGACTGAACTGACTAAACAGAAGCAGAATAGATTAAGAAGAGGTGGCAAGAATACACAGAAGTATTGTACAAAAAAGGTTTTAATAACCTGGATAACCATGATGGTGTGATCACTCACCTAGAGCCAGACATCCTGGAGTGTAAAGTCAAGTGGGCTTTAGGAATATTACTATGAACAAAGCTGGTGGAGGTGATGGAATTCCAGCTGAGCTGTTTCAAATCCTAGAAGATGATGCTGTGAAAGTGCTGCACTCAATATACTAGCAAATTTGGAAAACTCAGCAGTGATCAAAGGATTGGAAAAGGTTAGTTTTCTAATCCCAAAGAAGGGCAATGCCAAAGAATTTTCAAACTACCACACATTTGCACTCATTTCACATGCTGCAAAGTAATGCTCAAAATCCTTTAAGCTAGGCTTCAACAGTAGGTGAACTGAGAACTTCCAGATGTACAAGCTAGATTTAGAAAACGCAGAGGAACCAGAGATCAAAAATTGACAATATGCATTAGATCATAGAAAAGGCAAGAGAATTCCAAAAAAATCTACTTCTACTTCATTGCTATGCTAAAGCCTTTGACTGTGTGGATCACAACTGAAAAATTCTTAAAGAGATGGAAATACCAGACCACCTTACCCTGCCTCCTGAGAAACCTGTATGCAGGCCAAGAAGCAACAGATAGAACTGGACATTGAAAAATGGACTGGTTCAAATGGGAAACGAGTACGTCAAGGCTGGATATTATCACCCTGATTATTTAACTTCTATGCAGAGTACATGATGCAATATGCTGGGCTAGATGAAACTCAAGCTGGAATCAAGATTGCTGAGAGAAATATCAATAACCTCAGATATGTAGATGACACCACCCTAATTGCAGAAAACAAAGAGGAACTAAAGAGCCTCTTGATGAAGGTGAAAAAGAGCAAAAAACTGGCTTAAAACTCAACATTCAAAAAATGAAGATCATGGCATCCAGTCTCATTACTTCATGATAAAGAGATGGGAAAACAATGGAAAGGAGTGACAGACTATTTTCTTGGGCTCCAAAATCACTGCGTACACTGACTATAGCCATGAAATTAAGTGGCACTTGCTCCTTGGAAGAAAAGCTATGACAATCCTAGACATCAAAAGCAGGGACATCAGTTTGCCAACAAATGTTGATCCAGTCAAAGCTGTTTTTTTTTCAGTAGTCATGTATGGATGTGAGAGTTGGACCATAAAGAAGGCTGATCAAATCACTGCGTACACTGACTATAGCCATGAAATTAAGTGGCACTTGCTCCTTGGAAGAAAAGCTATGACAATCCTAGACATCAAAAGCAGGGACATCAGTTTGCCAACAAATGTTGATCCAGTCAAAGCTGTTTTTTTTTCAGTAGTCATGTATGGATGTGAGAGTTGGACCATAAAGAAGGCTGATCACCTAAGAATTGATGCTTTTGAACTGTGGTGTTGGAGAAGACTCGAGAGTCCCTTGGACTGCAAGGAGACCCAACTAGTCAATCTTAAAGGAAACCAACCCTGAATTTTCATTTAAAGGACTGATGCTGAAGCTGAAGTTCCAATACTTTGGCCACCTGATATAAAGAGCCAACTCACTGGGAAAAACCCTGAGAAAACTTGAGGGCAGGAGGAGAAGGAGGCAACAAGGGATGAGATGGCTGGATGGCACCATCAACTCAATAGACATGAGTTTGAGCAAACTCCTGGAGACAGTGAAGGACAAGGAAGCCAGGCATACTGCAGTCCATGATGTCTCAGAGTTGGCACAACTGAGTGACTGGACAATAACACTTTTGTTGTTTTATTGTTGTTGTTGTTGTTGTTTTTGGCAAACACAAAAATCTTAAATGCTCGGGAATCCTGGACAAAAGCAGTTGTCTGATAGGAACCTGGGCCAGACCTACCAACCGGTCTTGAAGAATCTTCTAGGGAGGCAAGAGTCATCTGTGTCTCACCCTGTGGACAGACAGTGGTGACAACCATCAATGGGAACTTCTACCACATGGATACGGTGCTGATGAGCACCATCATAAATTTCTCCCTCTAGCTGATTAGCACCAAGACCTGGCCCCACCCAAGAGTATGTGATTATCAGGGCTTGGTAGCCCCTGGCCAAGCAATTAACTAGATGGGCACAAAGCCCCACCCACCAGCAGACAAGTTCCCAAAAGATTTCCTAAGCCCACAGTCACTGTAGTCACGCCTCTAGACACAGCTCCGCCCACCAGTGGCCAGGCACTAGTCCTGTCCTCCAGGAAGCCTCCACTAACCTCCGGAGCAGCCTCACTCACTAGAGGGCAGACACCAGACATAGGAAAGCCACAAACACACAGCCTGCAGACCCGCCTGCACTGGCGTGCTGTGGTTCATGGGGTTGCAAAGAGTTGGACACGACTGAGCAACTGAACTGAACTGAACTGTGACAACAACTGGCTGGCAGCCTTTGCACAATGCAGGGTTTGGCAACCAACCAGACTAGGGGCCATTCAAGCATGTCAGACTGCCCACATAGTCATCCCACTATAACTGAAGGACCCACACATGCTTCATAGGGGTAGCATAGCTTGGGTAATAAGCTATGTCTCCTACTTGGAGAAGGACACTTCTCCAAGGTCAGTAAATATAACTAACCTACCAGATACATAAAAATATAAACAGTAACTTAGAAAAATGAGGTGGCAGAGGAACATGTTACAGATAAAGAAAACAGATAAAACCCTAGAAGAACTAAGTGAAGGGGAGATAGGCAGTTCAGTTCAGTCTCTCAGTCATGTACAACTCTTTGTGACCCCATGCACTGCAGCATGCTAGGATTCCCTGTCCACCACCAACTCCCAGAGATTACTCAGACTCATGTCCATTGTGTCAGTGATGCCATCCAACCATCTCATCCTCTGTCGTCCCCATCTCCTCCTACTTTCAATCATTCCTAGCATAAGGGTCTTTTCAAATGAGTCAGCTCTCCATATCAGGTGGCCAACAAGTTAGAGTTTCAGCTTCAGCATCATTCCTTCCAATGAATATTCAGGAATGATTTCCTTAAGGATTGACTGACTGGATCTCCTTGCTGTCCAGGGTCTTCTCCAACACCACAGTTCAAAAACATCAATTCTTCGGTGCTCAGCTTTCTTTTTAGTCCAACTCTCATATCCATACATGACTACTGGAAAAATCATAGCTTTGACTGTATGGACCTTTCTTGGCAAATGGATGTCTCTCTCTGTCTTATGCTGTCTAGGTTGGTCATAACTTTTTTCNTATATATATATATATATACAACATATATCTCATATATACACATATATATGTATACATAATATATATATAGATTGCCATATCAAAACCTCATGTCAAAAATCAACAGACACACACACGAGAAAGAAAAAGCAATCCAAACACAACACTAAAGATAGTCATCAAAACACAAGAGAAGAAAAAGAGGAAAGGGAGGGGAAAAAATCTATACAAACAAATCCAAATCAATTAACAAAATGGCTATAAGAGTATACATATCAATAGTTATCTTAGTGTAAATAGATTATATGCTCCAACCAAAAGACACACTGGCTGAATGGATACAAAACCAAGACCCTTATATGTATTTGCCACCTATAAGAGACCCACTCAGCTCTAGAGACACATATGGACTGAAAGTAAGGGGATGGAAAAAGATATTCTATGCAAATGTAACTCAAAAGAAAGCTGGAGTAGCAATACTCAGAACAGACTTTAAAATAAAGACAATTACAAGAGACAAGGAAGGACACTATATAATGATCATGAGATCATTCCAAAGAGAAGATATAACAATTGTAAATGGTTAGGCACCCGACATAGAAGCATCTCAATAGATAAGGCAAATGCTAACACCCACGAAAAGAGAAACAGCGAGTACCACAATAATAGTAGATGACTTTAACACCCCACTTGCGCCAACCACAGATTATCCAGGCAGAAAATCACTAAGGAAAACCAGACTTAAAGTGACACATTAGAACTGATGGACTTGATTGATATCTCAGGACNGCTAACACCCACGAAAAGAGAAACAGCGAGTACCACAATAATAGTAGATGACTTTAACACCCCACTTGCGCCAACCACAGATTATCCAGGCAGAAAATCACTAAGGAAAACCAGACTTAAAGTGACACATTAGAATTGATGGACTTGATTGATATCTCAGGACATTCCATCCAAAAGCAGCAGAATACACTTTCTTCTCGAGTGAACAAGGAACAGTCTCCAGAATAAATCATATCTTGGGTCACAAATCAAGCCTCAACAAATTTAAGGAAATGGAAATCATTATCAAGCATCTTTTCCAACCACAACACTATGAGATTAGATATCAATTACAGAGGAAAAAACTGTAAAAAACACAAACACATGGAGGCTAAACAATACACTTCTAAGTAACCAAGAGATCACTGAAGAAATATAAAAGGAAGCCTCAACAAATTTAAGGAAATGGAAATCATTATCAAGCATCTTTTCCAACCACAACACTATGAGATTAGATATCAATTACAGAGGAAAAAACTGTAAAAAACACAAACACATGGAGGCTAAACAATACACTTCTAAGTAACCAAGAGATCACTGAAGAAATATAAAAGGGAATTAAAAAAATCTAGAAACAAGTGACAATGAAAACACAATGACCCAAAACCTGTAAGATTCAGCAAAAGCAGAACAGAGAAGTTTATAGCAATAGAATCCTACCTCAAGAAATAAGAAAAATCACAAATCAATAACCTCAACTTACACTTAAAGCAGTTAGAGAAAGAAGAAAAAAATATCCAGTGTTAGCAGAATGAAAGAACTCATGAAGATCACAGCAGAAATACATGAAAAAGAAATGAAGAGAACAATAGCAAAGATCAATAAAACTAAAAACTGGTTCTTTGAGAAGATCAACAAAATAGGTAAACTATTATTTAGACTCATAAAGAAAAAAGACTCAAATCAATAAAATTAGAAGTGAAAAAGAGTTGCAATAGTCACTGCAGAAATTCAAAGGATCATAAGAAGACTACTATAAGCAACTATATGCCAATAAAATGGACAACCAGGAGGAAATGGACACACTCTTAGAAGCGTATAACCATCAAAGACTAAACCAGGAAGAAAAAGAAAATAGAACAATCACAAGCACTGAAGTTGAAACTGTAATAAAACATGTTCCAACAAACAAAATCCCAAGGATGAATGGCTTCACAGATGAATTCTAGCAAACATTTAGGCAAGAACCAATACCTACCCTTCCAAAAAACTGCAGTAGGATTACTCCTGAACTCATTCTACAAGGTCACTAACATGATACCAAAACCAAGGCTATCACAGAAAAAGAAAATTACAGGCCAATTCCACTGATGAAAACAGATGCAAAAATCCTCATAAAATACTACAAAACAGAATCCAACAATACATAAAAAGGATCATTTACCCTGACCAAGTGGGGTGTGTCCCAGGGATGCAAATATTCGTCAGTAGACACAAATCAATCAATGTGATACACCACAATAACAAAGTGAAGAACAGAAACCATATGATAATCTCAGTAGATGCAAAAAAAAAAACAAAAACCTTTTAACAAAACTCAACATTCATTTATAAAAACTCTCCACAAACTGAGCATGGAAGGAAGCTACCTCAACTTTGCCAACAAAGGTCTGTCTAGTCAAGACTATGGTTTTTCCAGTAGTCATGTATGGATGTGAGAGTTGGACTATAGAGAAAGCTGAGTACCGAAGAATTGATGCTTTTGAACTGTGGTGTTGGAGAAGACTCTTGAGAGTCCCTTGGACTGCAAGGAGACCCAACTAGTCCATCCTAAAGGAAATCAGTCCCGGGTGTTCATTGGAAGGACTGATGTTAAAGCTGAAACTTCATTACTTTGGGCACGTGATGTGAAGAGCTGACCCATTTGAAAAGATCCTGATGCTAGGAAAGATTGAAGGCAGGGAAAGAAGGGGATGACAGAGGATGAGATGGTTGGATGGCATCACTGACTCAATGGACATGAGTTTGGGTAAACTCTGGGAGTTGGTGATGGACAGGGAGGCCTAATGAGCTGCAGTCCATGGGGTCGCAAAGAGTCGGATACGACTGAGCGACTGAACTGACACTGATGACAAACCTACACCAAACGTTATTCCCAGTGGTGAAAAAATGAAACCATTTAATCTAAGGTTAGGAACAAGACAGAGGGACCCATTCTCACCACTATTATTTATACAGCTTTGTAAGTCCTAGCTACAGCAGTCAGAAAGAGAAAAAAATAAATTATCCAAATTGGAAAAGAAGTGAAATTGTCATTGTACACAGAAGACATAATAGTAATATGTAGAAAATCCTAAAGATTCCACCAGAAAACTACTACAGCTCATCAATGAATTCAGAAAGTTATAGGACACAAATTTAATACATAGAAATCTCTTGCATTTCTATACACTAACCATGAACAGTATGAAAAGGCAAAAGCATATGGCACTGAAAGATGAGCTCCCCAGGTCAATAGGTGTCCAAGATGCTACTGGGGAAGAGCAGAGAAATCGCTCCAGAAAGAATGAAGAGGCTGACCCTAAGTGGAAACAACGCCCAGTCGTGGCTGTGTCTGGTGGTGAAAGTAAAGTTTGATGCTGTAAAGAACAATACTGCACAGGAACCTGGAATGTTAGGTCCATGAATCAAGGTAAGTTGGGAGTGATGAAATAGGAGATGGCAAGAGAGAACATTGATGTTTTAGGAATCAGTGAACTAAAACAGACCAGAATGGGTGAATTTAATTCAGATGAATGTTATATCTACTACTATGGGAAAGAAGTGATTAGAAGAAATGGAGTAGCCCTCATAGTCAACAAGAGTCTGAAATGCAGTATTTGGGTACAATCTCAAAAATGACAGAATGATTTCTGTTTATTTCCAAAGCAAACCATTCAATATCACAATAATCCAAGTCTATGCTCCAGCCACTAATGCTGAAGAAGCTGAAGCTGAATGGTCCTATTAAGACCTACAAGACCTTCTAAAGTGAAGTTGCTCAGTCGTGTCCGACTCTTTGCAACCCCATGGGCTGTAGCCTACCAGACTTCTCAGTCCATGGGATTTTCCAGGCAAGAGTATTGGAGTGGGTTGCCATTTCCTTCTCCAGGGGAACTTCCCAACCCCAGGATCGAACCCGGGTCTCCTGCATTGTAGGCAGATGCTTTACCCTCTGAGCCACCAGGGAAGCCCTTCTAGAATTAACTCCAAAAACAGATGTCCTTTTCATCATAGGGGACTAGAATGCAAAAGGAGGAAGTCAAGAAACACTTGGAGTAACAGGCATGTTTGGCCTTGGAGTACAAAATGAAGCAGGGCAAAGACTAACAGCTTTGCCAAGAGAACGCACTGGTCATAGAAAACACCTTCTTGCAACAACACAAGAGACAGCTCTGCATATCTACATCACCAGATGGTCAATACCAAAATCATATTGATTATATTCTTTGCAGCTGAAGATGGAGATGCTCTGTAAAGTCAGCAAAAACAAGACTGGGAGCTGACTGTGGCTCAGGTCATGAATTCCTTATTGCCAAATTCAGACTTAAATTGAAGAAAGTAGGCAAAACAACCAGGCCATTCAGATATGACTTAATCTCTTATGGTTATAAAGTGGAAATGACAAGTAGATTCTAGGGATTAGATCTGACAGAGTGCCTGAAAAACTATGGACAGAGGTTCATAACATGGTATAGGAGGCAGTGACGAAAACCATCCCCAAGAAAAAGAAATGCAAAAAGGACAAATAGTCGTCTGAAGAGGCCTTACAAATAGCTGAGAAAAAAAGAGAGAAGCAAATGGGACAGGAGAAAAGGAAAGATATATCCATCTGAATGTAGAGTTCCAAAGAACAGCAAGAAGAGTTAAGAAAGCCTTCCTCAGTGATCAATGCAAAGAAATAGAGGAAAACAACAGAATGGGAAAGACTAGAGATCTCTTCAAGAAAATCAGAGATACCAAAAGAACATTTCATGGGGCATAATAAAGGACAGAAAAAGGTATGGACCTAACAGAAGAAGAGGAAATTAAGAAGAGATAGCAAGAACACAGAACTGTAAAAAAAAAAAAAAAAGGTCTTAATGACCCAGGTAACCACAATGATTATCAAACCAGTCAGTCCTGAAGGAAATCAATCCTGAATATTCATTAGAAGGACTGATGCCGAAGCTGAAGCTCCAATACTTTGGACACCTGATGTAGAGTCGACTCATTTGAAAACACCCTGGTGCTGGGAAAGATTGAAGGCAGGAAGAAAAGGGGATTACAGAGGACAAGATGGTTGGATAGCATCACTGACTCAATGGACATGAATTTGAGCATGCTCTGGGAGATGATGAAGGACAGGGAAGCCTGGCATGCCACGGTCCATGGGGTCACAACGAGTCAGATATGACTGAGTGACTGTAAAACAGCAAGCCATGATGGTGTGATTACTCACCTAGAGCCAGACACCCTAGAGTGTGAAGTCAAGTGGGCCTTAGGAAGCGTTACTACTAACAAAGTTAGTGGAGGTGATAGAATTCCAGCTGAGGTATTTCTAATCCTAAAATGATGCTGGGAAAGTGCTGCATTCAATATGTCATAAAATTTGGAAAACCCAGCAGTGTCCACAGGACTGGAAAAGGTCAAGTTTTCTTCCCAATCCCAAAGAAGGGTAGGCCTAATGAGTGTTCAAACTACCACACAGTTGTGCTCATTTCACATACTGGTAAGGTTACGCTCAAAACCCTTTAAGCTAGGCTTCAACAGTACTTGAACTGAGAACTTCCAGATGTCCAAGCTGGATTCAGAAAAGGCAGAGGAACCAGAGATCAAATTACCAACATCTGTTGGATTATAGATGGAATAGGAAATGGCAAACCACTCCAGTATTCTCGCCTGGAAAATTCCATGGACAGAGGAGTCTGGTGGGCTATACAGTCTATGGGGTCGCAAAGAATTGGACAGGACTGAGTATACATGCACGTAGGATCGTAGAAAAAGCAAGGAAAATCCAGAAAAATATCTACCTCTGCTTTATTGACTATACTAGAACCTTTGACTGTGTGGATCACAACAAACTGGGAAAATTCTTCAAGAGATGGGAATGCCAGACCACCTTATCTGCCTCTTTAAAAAACTATATGCAGGTCAGGAAGCAACAGTTAGAACTAGACATGGAACAACAGACTGGTTCCAAATAAGAAAAGGAGTATGTCAAGGCTCTATATTGTCACCCTGCTTATTTAACTTAATGCAGGGTACATCATGAGAAATGCTGGGCTGGAAGAAGCACAGCTGGAATCAAGATTGCCAGGAGAAATATCAATAACCTCAGATATGCAGATGACACCACCCTAATCGGAGAAAGTAAAGAGGAACTAAAGAGCCTCTTGATGAATGTGAAAGAGGAGAGGGAAAAAACTGGCTTAAAACTCAACATTCATAAAACTAAGATCATTGCATCCAGTCCCATCACTTCATGCCAATGAGGTGGGGGGTGGGGAATGGAAATAGTTACAGACTATATTTTCTTGGGCTCCAAAATTACTGTGGACAGTGACTGCAGCCATGAAATTAAAAGGCGCTTGCTCCTTGGAAGAAAATTCAAAAGCAGAGACATATCACTTTGCCGCAAAGGTTTTTCTAGTCAAAACTATGATTTTTCCAGTAGTTTTGTACAGACTGAGAACCAAAAAGTTGATGCTTTCAAACTGTGGTGCTAGAGAAGACTCTGATCTCCTTGCTGTCCAAGGGACTCTCAAAACTAGTCAATCCTACAGGAAATCAGTCCTGAATATTCATTGGAAGGACTGATGTTGAAGCTGAAGCTCCAATACTTTGGCCATCTGATGAGAAGAGCCAATTCAGTGCAAAAGACCCTGATGTGGGGAGCAACTGAGGACAGGAGAAAAAGGGAATGACAGAGGAGGAGATGGTCAGATGGGTATCGCCAACTCAATAGACATGAGTCTGAGCAAACTCTGGAAGATATTGAAGAACAGGGAAGCCCAACATGCTGCAATCCATGGGGTCACAAAGAGTCTGAGCAACTGAACCACAACAACACAGAAATCTCTTGCATTTCTATATACTAACAATGAAAAATAAGAAAGAGTAATTAAGGAACAATTCCATTCATCATCAAATCAAAAAGAGTAAAATGCCTAGGAATAAACCTACATAAGGAGACAAAAAACTGTACTGTACTCTGAAAACTATAAGACGCTGATGAAAGAAAATGAAACTGGAAAAAAAATATATATATATTCTTGCACAGAAAAAATCAATATTGTCAAAATGACTATGTTACCCAAGGCAATCTACAGATTCACTGCAATCCCCATCAAAATACCAATGGCATTTTTCACAGAAATAGAACAAAAATTTTTTTAATTTGTATGGAAATGCAAAAGACCCTGAATAGTCAAAACAATCTTAAGAAAGAAAAATGGAGCCAGAGGAATCAAGCTCCCTGACTTCTGACTATATTACTGAGCTACAGTAATCAAGCAGTAGGATACTGGCACAAAAACAGAAATGCAGATCAATGGAACAGAATAGAAAGCCCAGATATAAGTCCATACACCTATGGTCACCTTAGCTTTGATAAAGAAGGCAAGAATGTACAATGTGGAAAAGACAGTCTCTTCAATAACTGGCACTGAGAAAACTAGACAGTTAAAGTGTCTGCCTCCAATGTGGGAGACCCGGGTTCAATCCCTGGGTCGGGAAGATCCCCTGGAGAAGGAAATGGCAATCCACTCCAGTATTCTTGCCTGGAGAATCCCATGGACAGAGAAGCCTAGTAGGTTACAGTCCACGGGGTCCCAAAGAGTCGGACACGACTGAGCGACTTCACCTTCACGTGTAAAAGAATGAAATTGGAACACTTCCTAATACCATACACAAAATAAACTCAAAGTGGATTAAAGATCTAAAGATAAGGCTGAAAAAAAAATAAAGATAAGGCTGGACACTATAAAACTCTTAGAGGAAAACACAGGCAGAACATTCTTAGATATATATCATATAAATCCTTTTTACACACATCTTAGAGAAATGAAAATAATAGCAAAAATGAACAAACGTGACCTAATTAAGCTTAAAATCTGTAGTGTAAAAGAATGAAATTGGAACACTTCCTAATACCATACACAAAATAAACTCAAAGTGGATTAAAGATCTAAAGATAAGGCTGAAAAAAAAATAAAGATAAGGCTGGACACTATAAAACTCTTAGAGGAAAACACAGGCAGAACATTCTTAGATATATATCATATAAATCCTTTTTACACACATCTTAGAGAAATGAAAATAATAGCAAAAATGAACAAACGTGACCTAATTAAGCTTAAAATCTGTTGCACAGCAAAATCCCCTGCATAGATCAGTGACTTGGCTGTGGTGAAGGGGCTGTGTAACTCAATGAGCTATAAGCCATGCCCTGTGGGGCCACCCAAGACTGCTGGGTCACAGTAAAGACTTCTGACGAGATGTGGTCTACTGGAGGAGGGAATGGCAAACCACTCCAGTATCCTTGCTGTGAGAGCCCCAAGAACAGCATACAAAGGCAAAAAGATATGACTCTGAAAGATGAGCCCAGCAGGTTAGAAGATGTCCAATGTGCTACTGGACAAAGCAGAGGGCAATTACTAATAGCACCGGAAAGAATGAAGCGGCTGGGCCAAAGCAGAAACAATGCCCAGCTGAGGCTGTGTCTAGTGGTGAAAGTAAAGTCTGATGCTATAAAGAATAATATTGCATAGGAATCTGGAGTGTTAGGTCCATGAATCAAGGTAAATTTGACATGGTTGAGCAGGTTATGACAAGAGTAAACATCGACATCTTAGGAATCAGTGAACTAAAATGGATGGAAACGGGCAAATTTAATTCAGATGACCATTGTTATCTACTGGACTTCCCTGGTAGCTCAGCTGGTAAAGAATCCATCTGCAATGCAGGAGACCCCAGTTCAATTCCTGTATCAGGAAGATCCCCTGGAAAAGGGATAGGCTACCCACTTCAGTAATCTCAGGCTTCCCTGGCTCAGCTGGTAAAGAATCCGCCTCCAATGAGGGATACCTGGGTTTGATCCCTGGGTTGGGAAGATTCCCTGGAGAAGGAAACAGCTATCCACTCCAGTATTCTGACTTGGAGAATTCCATGGACTTTTCCATGGCGTTGCAAAGAGTCGGACATGACTGTCTGACGTTCTCTTTTCATTGTATCTACTACTGTGGGCAAGAATCCCATAGAAGAAATGAAGCAATGCTCATAATCAACAAAAGAGTCCAAAAGGGGTGCTGCAAAAATGACAGAGTGGTCTCAGTTCTCCAAGTCAAACCATTCCACGTCACAGTAATCCAGGTCTATGCCCCAACCACTGATGCCAGAGTTGAAGTTGAATGGTTCTATGAAGACCTATAAAACTTTCTATAACTAACCCCCCCAAAAGATGTCTTTTTCATCATATGGGACTAGCATGCAAAAGTAGGAAGTCAAGAGATACCTGGAGTAACAGGCAAGTTTGGCCTTAGAGTACAAAATGAAACAGGGTAAAGGCTAACAGAGTTTTGCCAAGAGAATGCACTTGTCGTAACAAACACCCTTTTCCAACAACACGAGACAACTCTACATATGGACCTCACCAAATGGTTAACACCAAAATCAGAAAGATTATATTTTTTGCAGTCAAAGATGCAGAAGCTCTATACAGTCAGCAAAAACAAAACTGGGAACCGACTGTGGCTAACATCATCAGCTCCTAATTGAAAAATTTAGGCTTAAACTAAAGAAACTGGGTACAATCACTAGGTTATTCAGGTATGATCTTAATTAAATACCTTATGACTATACAGTGGAAGCGACAAATACAAAGGATTGCATTTGGTAGACAGAGTGCCTGAAGAACTATGGACAGAGGTTCATAACATTCTACAGGAGGCAGTGACCAAAACCATCCCAAAGAAAAAGAAATGCAAGAATGCAGAGTAGTTGTCTGAGGAGGCTGTACAAATAGCTGAGAAAAGAAGAGATGTGAAAGGCAAGGGAGAAAGGGCAAGATGTACCCAACCAAATGCAGAGTTCCAGAGAATAGCAAGAAGAGATAAGAAGGCTTTCTTCAATAAACAATGCCAAGAAGTAGAGGAAAACAATAGAATGGGAAAGACTAGAGATCTCCTCAAGAAAACTGGAGATATCAAACAGACATTTCATGGAAGGATGGGCATGATAAAGGACAGAAACAGATAAAGGACAGAAACAGCAAGGATGCAACAGAGGCAGAAGAGATTAAGAGGAGGTGGAAAGAATACACAGAAGAACTATTTTAAAAGATCTTAATGACCAGGAAAACCATGATGGCATGGTCATTCACCTATAGCCAGACACCCTGGAGTGTGAAGTCCAGTGGGCCTTAGAAAGCATTACTACCAACAAAGCTAGTGGAGGTGATGAAATTCCAGCTGAGCTATTTAAAATCCTAAAAGATAATGCTATTAGCAAATCTAGAAAACCCAGCAGGGGCCACAGGACTGGAAAATGTCAGTTTTCTTTCCAATCCCCAAAAAGTGCAATGACAAAGAATGTTCAAATACCACACAATTGTGTTTATTTCACATGCTAGTAAAGTTGTGCTCAAAATTCTTCAAGCCAGGCTTCAGCAATACGTGAACCATGAACTTCCAGATGTACAAGCTGAATTTAGTAAAGGCAGAGGAACCAGAGATCAAATTGCCAACATCCGCTGGATCATCAAAAAAGCAAGAGAGTTCCAGAAAAATATCTATTTCTGCTTTATTGACTATGCCAAAGCCTTTGACTGTGTGGATCACAACAAACTGTGGAAAATTCTGAAAGAGATGGGAATATCAGACCGTCTGACCTGCCTCTTGAGAAACCTGTATGCAGGTCAGGAAGCAACAGTTAGAATTGGACATGGAACAAGACTGGTTCCAAATAGGAAAAGGAGTATATCAAGGCTGTATATTGTCACCCTGCTTATTTAACTTATATGCAGAGTACATCATGAGAAACGCTGGGGGGGATGAAGCACAAGCTGGAATCAAGATTTCTGGGAGAAATATCAACAACCTCAGATATGCAGATGACACCACCCTTATGGCAGAAAGTGAAGAGGAACTAAAGAGCCTTTTGATGAAAGTGAAAGAGGAGAGTGAAAAAGTTGGCTTAAAGCTCAACATTGAGAAAATGAAGATCATGGCATTTGGTCCCATCACTTCATGGCAATTAGATGGGGAAACAGTGGAAACAGTGTCAGACTTTATTTTTGGGGGCTCCAAAATCACTGCAGATGGTGACTGCAGCCGTGAAATTAAAAGACGCTTACTCCTTGGAAGAAAAGTTATGACCAACCTAGATAGCATTTTCAAAAGCAGAGACATTACTTTGCTGACTAAGGTCCGTCTAGTCAAGGCTATGGTTTTTCCAGTAGTCATGTGTGGATGTGAGAGTTGGACTGTGAAGAAAGCTGAGCACAGAAGAATTGATGCTTTTGAACTCTGGTGTTAGAGAAGACTCTTGAGAGTCCCTTGGACTGCATGGAGATCCAACCAGTCCATTCTAAAGGAGATCAGTCCTGGGTGTTCATTGGAAGGACTGATGGTAAAGCTGAAACTCCAGTACTTTGGCCACTTCATGCGAAGAGTTGACTCATTGGAAAAGACTCTGATGCTGGGAGGGATTGGGGGCAGGAGGAGAAGGGGATGACCGAGGATGAGATGGCTGGATGGCATCACGGACTTGATGGGCATGAGTCTGAGTGAACTCCAGGAGTTGGTGACGGACAGGGAGGCCTGGTGTGCTGCGATTCATGGGGTTGCAAAGTGTCGAACACGACTGAGCAACTGAACTGAAGGCATATATATGGAGTCTAGAAAGATGGTACTGATGGACCCATTTGCAGAGGAGCAATGGAGACACAGACAGTGAGAACAGACTTATGGACAGGGCTGGAGGGAAGAAGGAGAGTGTAGGAGGTACGGAGAGAGTAACATGAAAATATACATTATCATATGTAAAATACATAGCCAATGGCAATTTGCTGTATGACTCAGGGAACTCAAACCAGGGCTTGGTAACAACCTAGAGGGGTGGGATGGGAAGGGAGGTGGGAGGGATGTTCAAGTGGAAGGGGACATGGGTAAACCCATGGCTGATTCATGTTGATGTTTGGTAGAAACCAACGCAATCCTGTATTAAAAATAAATGATTTTTTTAAAAGGAGTAAAATGCCTAGGAACAAACATACCTAAGGAGACAAAAGATCCGTTCCCTGAAAACTTTAAGACACTGATGAAAAAAATTGAAATTGAAACAAATGGGAAAAAACATGTTCTTGCCGAGATAGAATCAAAATAACCATACTACCCAAAGCAATCTACAGATTCAACGCAATCCCCATCAAAGTACCAATGGCATTTTTCACAAAGAACAGAACAAAAAATTTTAAATTTGTATGGAAACATAAAAGACCCTGAGTAGTCAAAGCAATCTTAAGAAAGAAAAATAGAGCTGGAGGAATCAAGCTCCCTAACTTCAGACTACATACACTACAAAGCTATCAAGACAGTAGCGTAGTGGCACAAAAACAGAAATACAGATCAATGACACAGGATAGAAAGTCAGAAATAAACCCATGCACCTATGGTCATCTTATCTTTGACAAAGCAGGCAAGAATATACATTGTAGAAAAGATAGATGCTTCATTCATTAAGGGGTGCTGGGAAAATTGGACAGCTACATGTAAAAGAATGAAACTAGAACATGTTCTAGTATAAGACACAAAAATAAATTCGAAGCAGATTAAAGACCTAAAATGTAAAGCCAGTTATTATAAAATTCTTAGAAGCAAACATAGGCAGAAACTCTTTGACATAAATCACAGCAATATTTTTTTGGATCCACCTCTTAGAGTAATGAAAATAAAACAAAAATAAACAAATGGGATCTAATTAAACTTAAACATTTTTACACAGCAAAGAAACCACAAACAAAACTGAAAGACAACCCACATAATGAGAGAAAATATTTGTAAATGAAGCAAGCAGTAGGCAATTTATCTTCAAAATATACAAACAGCTCATGCAGTTCCATGTCAAAGAAAAAACAAACAACCAACCTAATCAAAAAACTGGCAGGTCTAAATAGACACTTCTCCAAAGAAGACATACAGATGGCCAAGAAGCACATGAAAAGATCCTGAATATCCCTAATCATTAGATAAATGCAATTCGAAGCTAAAATAAAGTATCATCTCACACCAGTCAGAATGATCATCTTCAAAATGTCCACAAATAGTAAGTGCTGAAGAGTATGTGGATAAAAGGGAACCCTCCCACGATGTTGGCAGAAATGTAAATTGGTACATCCACTGTGGAGAACAGTAAGGGAGTTTCTTAAAAAACTGAAAAGAGAGCTACCATATGACCCAGGAATCCCATTCCTATACATATATCTAGAAAACAAACATAATTAGAAAAGATACACATACCCCAATGTTCACTATAGCACTATTAACAACAGTCAATGTCCTAAATCTCCATTGACAGAAGAATGAGTAAATATGTGGTACATATATACAAGGGAATGTTACTCAGCCATATAAAAAGAATGAAATAATGCCATTTGCAGCAACTTCGATGAACCTAGAGATTATCACACTAAGTGAAGTCAGACAAAGACAAATATTATATGATATCACTTACATGAGGAATCTAAACAAAAATGATACAAGTGAACTTAATTACAAAATAGTAAGTCCCTCGGACTGCAGGGAGATCCAACCAGTCCATCCTAAAGGAGATCAGTCCTGGGTATTCACTGGAAGGACTGATGTTGAAGCTGAAACTGCAATACATTGGCCACCTGATGCGAAGACCCCGATGATGGGAAAGAATGAGGGCAGGAGGAGAAGGGGATGACAGAGGATGAAATGGTTGGATGGCATCACCGACTCAATGGACATGAGTTTGGGTGGACTCTGGGAGTTGGTGATGGACAGGGAGGCCTGGCGTGCTGTGGTTCATGGGGTCGCAAAGAGTCAGATATGACTGAGTGACTGAACTGAACTGAACTGAGTCACAGACTTCAAGAAGAAACTTAGAGTTACCAAAGGGGAGAGGCAGGGAGTTTGGGATTAACATATACACACTACTATATATGAAACAGATAATCAATGAGGCGTAGTGTCTAGCACAGGGAACTATATGCAACATTTTGTAATAATCCATATGTGAAAAGATTCTGAAAAAGAATGGATATATGCATACGGACAATTAAATCACTGCTGTACACCTGAAACTAACACAAGTATAAATCAGTATACTCCAATATAAAATGAAAATAAAACTAACAACAACAAAGGGAACACTCATACATTGTTGGTGGGGAAGTAAATGGGGCAGTCACTGTGCAAAATAATATGGAGTTAAAAAAAATTAAAAATAAAACAATACCCTACCATATAGCCCAGTATTTCCATTTTTGGTTGTCTATCCAAGAAATAAGGAAACACTAACTCGAAAAGATACATCCACTCCAAAGTTCATGGCAGCATTATTTACAATAGCCATGATAAGGAAGCAACATAATCACCCATCAACAGAAGAATGGTTAAAAAAGATGATACACACAGACACCCACAATGGAATACCACTCAGTCATAAAAATAATGAAAATTTACCATTTGCAACAACAGGAAGGATTTGGAGGATATTATACAAAATGAAATAAGTTAGAGAAAGACAAATATTGCATGATCTCACTTATATGCAAAATCTAAAAACTATAACAAACTGGTGAATATAACAAAAAAGTAGACTCACAGGTACAGAAAATACACTAGTGGTTACCAGTAGGGACTGAAAAGGAGGGAGAAGGCAATTTAGGAATAGAGGCGTAAGAAGTACAAACTAATATGTATAAAACAAGTTATGAAGATATACTCTATAACAGGGCATATAGCCATTATATTATAATAACTGTAAGTGGAGTATAGCCTTTAAAAATTGTCAATCATTATTTTATATACCTAAAACTTCAATATGGTACAGCAACTATATTGTTGTTGTTTAGTCATTAAATTGTGTTTGACTCTTTTGGGACCCCATGGACTGCAGCCTGCCAGGTTCCTCTGTCCCAGGGATTTCCTAGGCAAAAACACTGGAGTGGCTTGCCATTTCCTTCACCAGGGTGTCGTCTCAACCCAGGATCAAATCGTTCCCCCTGCATTGGCAGGCAGAGCCGTCACGGAAGCCACTGCAGTTCAGTGAAAAATAATAAGAGCATCGATGTTCTAGACTGGTCCTGCTCCATCAACCCGGGTGTAAGAAGAGACAATGATGAAGAGCAAAGCTATAGCCAACCTATGACATGTGCGCAGCATTAGCATGAATAGACTTTGAGCCACTATGATATGGGGAAGCCTGTTACGACATATCTAACTTAATCTGACTGACACATGCTCTACCCAAGATTCAAGATTCATGTGACAGACCGTTCCCAAACACAGAAACAGATAATTGACCAAAAAAACAAAAACCCAAATACCAAAAAACCCCAAACAAACCAAAACCCAGGAAAACAAAACATTGGGGGGGGAAATGGCTCAAACTTCATTACAACATATAAAATTTATCCAATGATAAAACTTTTAAAGTATCACCTCCTTTCTTCTGTTTAACCTTGAAGCTCTCCCAAGCACTGCCCTAAAGTCCTCATAATACCTCAAGTACAAAGTTTGCTTGAGTAGAACCCTTGGGGTCAGCTCAGCAAATTCTTCGCAATCTCTGTTGTATGTATGTTAGAGAGATTATTTAGATTGATCTCACCTTTAAAAAAAAAATCAGTGAATGTTAAAATTGATCAAGGAAGTCTTCCACTGGGACATGATGGTTTTTGAAAAGCACACAGATTTAGACAATAAGTCGTAAACCAAGTAGTGTGTGTGCACGCATCAAATTTGCTTGGACTTCCATCATAGCTAAGTCAGTAAAGAATCTGCCTGCAATGCAGGAGATCAGGGTTCAATCCCTGGGTCAGAAATATTCTCTGGAGAAGGAAATGGCAACCCACTCCAGTATTCTTGCTTGGAGAATCCCATGGACAGAGGAGCCTGGTGGGCTACAGTCCATGGGCTCACAAGAGTTGGACGCGACTTACCGACTAAACCATCACTAACATTTCTAAAAAGTTAGTTATATATTTTAATATATTTTCTGAAAATAAGGAATCCATTATGTTTNCCCACTCCAGTATTCTTGCTTGGAGAATCCCATGGACAGAGGAGCCTGGTGGGCTACAGTCCATGGGCTCACAAGAGTTGGACGCGACTTACCGACTAAACCATCACTAACATTTCTAAAAAGTTAGTTATATATTTTAATATATTTTCTGAAAATAAGGAATCCATTATGTTTCTAGTTATACTGTATAATCAAAATGTTTCTGTTTACCATAGAATTATTTTTCCTCTCCTAAGGAAATTAAGTTCAGTACAATTCCTGGCTTCACCCAAAGTTTTAAGGTTCCACTAGTTCATTCACATCTGCTCGTGATGTTACAGTCCTTTAGGATTCAGTGCACAGATTGAAAAGAATCTTTACTTTAAAAAGCAGGTCAACCAGCACATTCCAAAGTGAATTTACCTTAGAGGCTTTTCAGAGTAGTCTGGGCAGAATTTGGTGGTGATGCCAGGTGTTAGCTAACCCAAGGCATGGAGATAATTTTGGGATTCAGCTTCTTGTTATCTTGGACTGAGAAAAGCAATTTATGTCCTGAGAAGTCATCTAAAATAGTATGAAATTTCTGTAATTAATTTTCAAGATGGGATATACCCATTAATTTATACACTTCCTTCTCTTTACTCCTCAATCTAGTCTTTTGGATATTTTTCTGCTACCTGCTCAATCCACAAGTATCTTAAATGTGACCGTAGGGTGCATGTCAACTTGGGCTTTAAGGAAGAATATAGCTATCTATTTCAGGGGTGAAAAATATATTACCTTAATCACTAGCATCAGTGCTCCTCTAAAGGATAGGCAAGTCTTTGTACTGTACATAAATTTCCAAGTCTTTTTTGTGGAAATAGAGTGCAAAGGGCATTATCCTTCCAGAATATATGGGAACAAGCAGACAAAGCACTCTGATTAACAAGTTAAAAGAACTTCTTTGGTGGTCCAGTGGTTGAGAGTCCACCTTCCAGTGGGTGGGTTTGAGCCCTGCTTGGGGAACAGGGATCCCACATGCTATAGGGCAGCTAAGCCCACAGAGAAGAGCCCATGTGTCACGATTAAGACCCGATGCAGCCAAAATATTAGTTACTTAAGTGGTGGTTTAGTCGCTAAGCCATATCCAACTCTTGTGACCCCATGGACTGTAGCCTGCCAGGCTTCTCTGTCCCTGGGATTCTCCAGGCAAGAATACTGGAGTGGGATTTTTTTTTTTTTTACTGTAACATAACTTAAGGCATATATAACACCTTATATATAGGATTTGGACTCAGGCCAAACATAAAATAAGAATAGGAGCACTGACAGTTTTGTTTCAAAATTGTCTTAACTTCTACTTTTAGGACGTTGTAGTGCCTGGCAAATCCCATGGACGGAGGTGACTGAAGGGCTGCCGTCCATGGGGTCGCGAAGAGTCCGATACGATGGAGCGACTTCACTTTCACATTTCACTTTCATGCATTGGAGAAGGAAATGGCAACCCACTCCAGTGTTCTAGCCTGGAGAATCCCAGGGGCGGCGGAGCCTGGTGGGCTGCCATCTCTGGGGTCGCACAGAGTCGGACACGACTGAAGCGACTTAGCAACAGCAGTACTTTATGAAGCTGACTTCTGGATTCACTGTCTTTTACAGATTTCTTTAAGATTGGTATTATTTTTTATAAAGATTGATTCGGCAGATCAAGGAAGTGTTAGGATTTGAAAAGTCCTCCAAGGAGATATAAATGCTATCACATGATTTTACCTGTTTTTCAGATACTTTATGAAGCTGACTTCTGGATTCACTGTCTTTTACAGATTTCTTTAAGATTGGTATTATTTTTTATAAAGATTGATTCGGCAGATCAAGGAAGTGTTAGGATTTGAAAAGTCCTCCAAGGAGATATAAATGCTATCACATGATTTTACCTGTTTTTCAGGTTCATGTCCATTGAGTCAGTGATGCTATCTAACCATCTCATCAAGCCATGTTTTTTCCAGTAGTCATGTATGCATGTTAGATTTGAATCATAAAGCAGGGTGAGCACTGAAGAAGTTGATGCTTTTAAACTGTGGTTGCTGGAGAAGACTCTTGAGAATCCCTTGGATTGCAAGAAATCAGTTAATCCTAAAGTAAATCAACTCTGAATATTCATTGGAAGGACTGATGGTGAAATTGAAGCTCCAATACTTTGGCCACCTGACTTGAAGAGCCAACTCATTAGATTGAATGTAAATAAATACTTTTAAAACAAGTATTTTTAAAAGAAGACATTAAAAGGAGAGGGGAAAAGTAGGCAAAGGGTACTGGCAACAGGTTGGCAGAGAGATTGCCAGTGAGAAATTTCCAGGAACAATGNATTGGAAGGACTGATGGTGAAATTGAAGCTCCAATACTTTGGCCACCTGACTTGAAGAGCCAACTCATTAGATTGAATGTAAATAAATACTTTTAAAACAAGTATTTTTAAAAGAAGACATTAAAAGGAGAGGGGAAAAGTAGGCAAAGGGTACTGGCAACAGGTTGGCAGAGAGATTGCCAGTGAGAAATTTCCAGGAACAATGGTATGTAAGGATGCTCACTACAAACCAGTACTAAGACTCAAAATTTAGTTAGAATGGGGAGGAGGAGATCAAGATGGCAGAGTAGCAAGACATAGAACCCACCTCCCTCTACAAACACATCAAAAACTCATCTACATGTGGACCAAATCTCAAAATACCAACTGAAAACTGGCAGAAGAGTGCTTATACGACCAAAACTGTAAGAAAGTCCCCTATGTAATGTGTAAGATGAAAGGAAAGAAAAATAAAAGAAGGGGTCAGGCTGAAACCTGTACCTCTTGGAGGGAGCTGTGAAAGAGGAAAGGGTCCCTCAACCTGGGATCCTCTGCTGGCTCAGAGGTCTGCTGGAACATACAGGAAGATGGAGTGGCTTAGAATTTGCTCAAGGGGAGTGTATGAGGAGGGTATGGGAGCTGCCAGGCAGTGTACAGAGGGACTGGCACAGACGGCCTCTGCCATGTCACTGCATTTCCCAGCTCATGAGGCATTTCTGCTAGTGGGTGCAGTGGGTAAGCATCAAAACTCATGCTTCAGTGGACAGACTCAGCTAGAGGCCTTGGTTTGGTTGTGTGGAGACAGCCTAGACTATAGTCTGTGCTGCAATTATGGGTGCACACAGGATGGAGGGCGGGTCTGCCATAGTAGTTCATTATTAGCATGCTCACAGTGGGACACTGTTGGTCATGCTGGGCTTTGGGATCATGTATGTCCCAGAGCAGGACAGGTGCCCTAGCCTTAAATTTGGGATCAAAAATAGAATATAAATGAACTTATTTACAAAACAGATTCACAGACATAGAAAAAAAAATTACAGTTATCAAAGGGGAATGGAGGGAGAGATAAATTAGGAGTTTGGGATTAACGCAAACACACTACTATGTATAAAGCAGGTAAATTACAAGGGCCTACTGATAACACAAGGAACTATATTCAATATATTTTAATAAACTATCATGGAAAAGTATCTTTAAAAAGTATATGTATACATAATTAAATCACTTTGCTGTACAGCAGAAACACAACATTGTAAACCAACTATACTTCAATTAAAACAAAAAAGGAATTATGGCTGAAAACTTCCCAAACCTAAAGAAGAAAACACATATCCAGGAATAGGAAGCAAAGATGTTCCCAAACAAGATGAACTGGAACAGCAGACATTCCGTAAATAAAATGTCAACTGTTATAGATAGGGACTTCCCTGGTGGTTACGTGGTAAAGAATCCGCCTGCCAATGCAGGGGACACAGGTTCAATCCCTGGTCCAAGAAGATTCCACATGCGGTGGGGCTACTAAGCCTACATGCCACAGCTACTGAGCCTGTGCTCTAGAGCCCAAGGGCTGCAACTAATGAGCCTGCGAGCCACAACTGCTGAAGCCTGCACACTCTAGGGCCCATAGGCTGCAATTACTGAGGCCTGTGTGCCTAGAGTCCATACTCCATAGTGAAATAATCCACTATGATAAGAAACCCACACACCACAATTAAGACTAGCCCCCACTTGCCCCAACTAGAGAAAGACTGCGAGCAACAATGAAGAACCAGCACAGCTGACAATATACAAATAAATAAAGATAAAGAGAGTGCTCCATATACAGCAAGAGTAAAACAGAGTCAATTACAGCTTCTGGTTCAAGATGGCAGAATAAAAGGACATGCACTAACCTCTGAGAGCACCAAAACTCAAACTAGCTGTTGAACCATCAACAGGAGGACACTGGAACCCACCAAAAGAAGAAAAAAGACACCCCATAACCAAAGACAAAGAAGAAGCCACAACAATATGGTAGGAGAGGCACAAACATAATAAAAGCAAATCCCATACCTGCTGGCTGGGTGACCCACCAACAAAAAGCAAAGCAGAGACATTACTTTGCCAACAAAGGTCCGTCTAGTCAAAGCTAAGATTTTTCCAGTAGTCATATATGGATGTGAGAGTTGGACTGTAAAGAAAGCTGAGTGCTGAAGAATTGATGCTTTTGAACTGTGGTGTTGGAGAAGACTCTTCAGAGTCCTTTGGACTGCAAGGAGACCCAACTGTCAATCCTAAAGGAAATCAGTCCTGAATATTCATTGGAAGGACTGATGCTGAAGCTGAAACTCCAGTACTTTGGCCACCTCATGCGAAGAGTTGACTCATTGGAAAAGACCCTGATGCTGGGAAAGATTGAAGGCAGGAGGAGAAGGGATGACAGAGGATGAGATGGTTGGATGGCATCACTGACTCAATGGACATGGGTTTGAGCAAACTCTAGAAGACAGTGAAGAACAGGGAAGCCTGGCATGCTGCAGCCCATGGGGTCACAAAGAGTTGGACACAGCTGAGCGACTGAGCTGAACTGAACTGGGTGACCCACAAACTGGAGAACAACAATACCAAAGAAGTTCATTCAGGGTGTGAAGGTTTTGAGCCCTACATCAGGCTTCCCAGCCTGAGGTCCAACAAAGGGACTGAGAATCCCCAGGGAATGTGACCTTGAAGGCCAGCAGAACTTGATTATAGGACTTCCATGGGACTGGGGGAAACGGACTCCACTCTTGGAGGACACACACAAGGTCTTGCATGCACCAGACCCAGGGGAAAGGAGCAGTGACCCCACAAAAGACTGAGCCAGACCTAAATGCTGGTGTTGGAGGGTCTCCTGTGGAGGTGTGGGTCAGCAGTGGCTTGCCACAGAGATCAGGGCACTGACAGTAGCAGTCCTAGAAGGGGCCCCTTGGAATGAGTCCTCTTGGAGGTCACCACTAACCCTACCATAGAGCCTGTAGACCCCAGGGTTGAGTCACCTTAGGCCAGACAACTAACAGGGAGAGAGCACCACTCCACCCATCAGCAAATAATTCGATTAAAGCTTTATTGAGCAAGGGCCTGCCCACTAGAGCAAGACCCAGTTTTTCCCACTACCAGTTCCTCCCATCAGGAAGGTTTCAAAAGCTTCTTCGACTCCATCATAAGGAAGAGAGAATAAGCAAAAAGAACCACAATCCCACAGCTGGAACTGAAACCACATTACAGAAAGTTAATCAGGATGAAAAAGCAGAAAGTTATGCTCCAGATGAAGGGACAAGATAAAACACCAGAAAAACAACTAAATGACGTGGACATAAGCAACCTTCCAGAAAAAGAATTCAGAATAATCATAGTGAAGGTGATCCAGGATCTCGGGAAAACAATGGAGAAGATGCAAGAAATGTTTACCAAAGACCTACAAGAACTAAAGAACAAACAAACAGATGAATAATTCACTAAAAGGAACCCATAGCAGAATAACTGAGATAGGACAATGGATAAATGGCCTGGAACTAAAAATGGTGGAAATCACTGCCACAGAACAGAATATAGGAAAAAGAGTGAAAACAAAAAATGAATAAAGCCTAGGAGAGACTTCTAGGACAACATTAAACACATCAACATTCACATTATAGTGGTCCCAGAAGGAGAAGAGAGAGAGAAAAGAGAAAATATTTGAAGAGATAATAGCTGAAAACTTCCCTAACATGGGAAAGGAAACAGTCAACCAAGTCCAGGAAGCACAGAGAGTCCCAGAAAGGATAAACCCAAGGAGGAACACACCAAGACACATAGTAATCAAATTGACAAAAATTAAAGACAAAGATAAAATATTAGAAGCAACAAGGGAAAAATGACAAAATATAAGGGAACTTCCATCTGGCTATCAGCTGATTTCTCAACAGAAACTGTAAAAACCAGAAGGGAATGGCATGATACATTTAAACTGATGAAAGAGAAGAACCTATAACCAAGAATACTCTACCTAGCAAGACTCTTGTTCAGATTTAACAGAAAAATCAAAAGCTTTACAGACAAGCAAAAGTTAAGAGAATTCAGCACCACCAAATCAGCTTTACAACAAATGCTAAAGGGACTTCTCTAAGCAGGAAACACAGAGAAGGAAAATACCTACACAAAATTAATCCAAAACAAGTAAGAAAATGGTAATAGGATCATGCATATCAATTACCTTAAATGTAAATGGATTAAATGCACCAACCAAAAGATATAGACTGGCTGGGCAGATGAGAACATGTGCATGGATGTACTTCCACTTACCACATCATTCTACTTAATGCCCCCAAATTGTATGAAATTATTTTATATTGTTAGGTTAATCATGTTTCCATGTATGACTTGCAATTGTAATGATCTTTTTTGATTTGGCTATTGATTGTGACAACTGATAAACATCTACTATTATGATTTTTATTTAATAACTGTATCATGATTGACCAACAGAAAATAATAGAATTCTGTATCACTAAAACCAGCATTTAATAGAAAAACCTATAATCACTTTTTAAAATCCAGATGCATATCAGAAATATCTTAGAAGTGTTTGAAAAATACAAATGCCCAGGTATTTCTTTTGTTTTGCCAGAGCTCCAGATAGGTTTCCAATGAGCAGTCGTGTTTAAAAACAACTGGACTATATAATGATCTTTTACTTTTATCTAGTTTGTTTCATTTTTTCTATTTCATATTCAGTGCTCCCATTTCACTTAGCTTATGTTTTTAAATTTCTCCATCTCTTTTTTAAAATGTTCTTTCTCAAGCCTACCAAGCATAGTAGAAAAGCTTTTGTATACATACATACATACCTAGTACATATATCTCAGAAAACTTAAGAATTTTTGCCCAAACAAGTTATGACATTTTGATTCCACTTGTTATACTTAGTATGAATATAATGCTAGATTTCTAATTTATATTCATTCAAAATTTTTATATAGTTCCATGTATTTTGGCATCTAGTATTACTACTAAAAGTCTAGAAAGCTTATTAGTGATTAAAAAATATGAATGAGGCTTGAAACTTCTAATCTAATTCGATATTCTAATTTGAGAATATAAAGAAATACTATGTTGTAAAAACAGGAAGTTAACATGTAACACCATATTATTCACTGAAGTACAGATATTGTTCAGATCTCACAAAATTTTATGTTATTGTCCATTATTTGCTTTCATACCTTATTCAAGACTCCACATTATATTTAATTGCATTGAGCAGCTTCAGCTGCCTGCAACAAATTCTGGTAAATTCTCTTTTCATTTTTATTCTATTACAAATATTTTCTAATTTTCCTTGTTATGGTTTCTCATATATATCCCTCATTTAAAAGTAGACATTTGATTTCCAAATACATGGGATTAAAGTATCTGTGATATTAATTTNACAAATTCTGGTAAATTCTCTTTTCATTTTTATTCTATTACAAATATTTTCTAATTTTCCTTGTTATGGTTTCTCATATATATCCCTCATTTAAAAGTAGACATTTGATTTCCAAATACATGGGATTAAAGTATCTGTGATATTAATTTCTCATTTAAATGTTTTCTTCTCTGCAATCACCCTCTGGGTTTTTTCAGTCTTCTAACTTTATTGAGACTTTCAATAGCTAAATCAAAGATCTCTTTTGGTAAATATCACACTGCACTTGAAAACATGTGGATTATTTTCAAATATCTTTTGAGATTGATCTCTAACAAAATTCCACAGTAAGAAGAACAGAATCTTGCATGATTTCATTACCTTTCGACCATGAAATTTCTCTACCTGGTCTTATGTCTCTAGATATGTTCCGTGTCTCCTAGTTTAAAGGCTATGGGAACTTGAATAGAATTTGTATTCTACTGTTGTGTGAAAATAATATAAATTTTAATTATGTCAAATTGGTTCATATGGCTTTTCAGGTCTACTTCTCTGTACATTCATTCTATTAATTTTTGAGAGCCTGATATTAAAGCTCCAACTAAAAATTTATCTATTTATCTATTTAAAGAGCCTCTTGATGAAAGTGAAAGAGGAGAGTGAAAAAGTTGGCTTAAAGCTCAGCATTCAGAAAAGATGCTGGGAAAGATTGAGGGCAGGAAGAGAAGGGGATGACAGAGGATGAGATGGTTGGATGGCATCACGTACTCAATGGACATGAGTTCGAGGTGGTGATGGACAGGGAGCTGGCATGCTGCAGTCCATGGGGGTCACAAAAAGTCAGACACAACTGAGCAACTGAACTGATCTACTTAAAAGAAACAATTGTAATATAGAGTGGAACTATATGTAAATTTGCTCTGTATTTTCCAAGTCTCCTGTAAATGTGTTATATTTTCAGTAATTAAAGAGTCAATTACAAGGGAACCCCCATAATGCTATCAGTTGATTTCTGTACAGATACCTTGCAGGCCAGAAGGCAGTGTCAAGATATGTCCAAATTTCTGGAAAAAACAAAAACAAAAACCTGCAACCTAGGATACTCCACCTAGCAAGATTATTACCATTTAGAACAGAATCAGATATAAGAATTTCTCAGACAGTCAAAATCTAAAAAAGAGTACAACAATACTAAAACAAACGTAGAAGAAATATTGAAAAGTTTTGTCTAAATAGAAGAGAAACAAGAATCTATAGCAAATGGAAAATCATAAAAGGAAAGGCAAATATATAAAGGGATGAATATCACTTAAATAAGCCAGTACATAGATTGAAAAACAATCAAAAATTTTTGTGAAAGTGATTGTAACAATAATGAGTTGTTGTTGTTCAGTTGCTAAGTCATCTGACTCTTTTGTGACCCCATGGACTATAGCCCACCAGGATCCTCTGTCCATGGGATTTCCCAGGCAAGAATACTAGAGTGGGTTGCCATTTCCTTTTCTAGGGGATATTCACAACACAGGGACAGAACCCACATCTCCTGCATTGGCAGATGGGTTCTTTACCACTGAGCCACCAGGGAAGCCCAATAAATATATGCTTAACAATAATTACTTTAAACATCAATGGACTAAATGTCCCAATTAAAAAATACGGAGTGGCAGATTGGATAATAAGACAAGAATCTACAATATGTTGCCTATAAGAGACACATTTTAGTGTGAAAGATATATATATATATATTGAAAATGAGAGCATAGAAAAAGCTATTTTGAGCAAATAGAAATCACTAGAAAGGTGGTGTAGCAATACTCAGAGAAAATAAGCTTTAAAACAAAGATCATAGAGAAAGAGAAAGACACTATATAATGATAATGAGATAAACTCAAGAAGAGGATTCTATATTTTATTAACATATATGTACACAGTATCAGTTCAGTCACTCAGTCATGTCTGACTCTTTGCGACCCCATGAATTGCAGCATGCCAGGCCTCCCTGTCCATCACCAACTCCCGAAGTTCACTCAAACTCACGTCCATCGAGTCAGTGATACCATCCAGCCATCTCATCCTCTGTCATCCCCTTCTCCTCCTGCCCCCAATCTCTCCCAGCATCAGAGACTTTTCCAATGAGTCAACTCTTCTCATGAGGTGGCCAAAGTATTGGAGTTTCAGCTTTAGCATCAGTCAGAGCACCTAAATACAGAAAGGGGGAAATTGACAGAAACACAATAATAATAGTAGGTGACTTTAACACCTCACTGACATCAAAGGACAGATCTTTTGGACAGAAAATCAATAAGGGAACAGAGAGCCTAAAATAATGCAATAATCATTTACTTAATTTATTTCTTCCAGACATTACATTGAAAAAAAAATACACATTATTTTCAAGTGCACACAGAATGTGCTCAGGAATAGACCACATACTAGATCACAAAACAAACTTTTCCAATGAGTCAACTCTTCTCATGAGGTGGCCAAAGTATTGGAGTTTCAGCTTTAGCATCAGTCAGAGCACCTAAATACAGAAAGGGGGAAATTGACAGAAACACAATAATAATAGTAGGTGACTTTAACACCTCACTGACATCAAAGGACAGATCTTTTGGACAGAAAATCAATAAGGGAACAGAGAGCCTAAAATAATGCAATAATCATTTACTTAATTTATTTCTTCCAGACATTACATTGAAAAAAAAATACACATTATTTTCAAGTGCACACAGAATGTGCTCAGGAATAGACCACATACTAGATCACAAAACAAGCCTCAACAAGTTTAAGAAAATAGAAATTACTTCAAGCACATTTTCTAACCATAACTATATGAAATTAGACATCAAACCTAGAAGGAAAAATTGGAAAAGAAAGAACACATGGGAACTAAATATTCTACTAAAAAAAAAAAATAGACCAACAATAAAATCAAAGAAATAAAAAAAAATACATTGAGACAATTGAAAATGAATCCACAACCTTACAAAATCTAAGAAATGTAGCAAAAGCAGTTCTAAGGGGGAAATTCAAAATGATATAGGCATTCTGCAAAAAAAAAAAAAAAATTAAAAAAAAAAAACCTCAAACAACCTAAACTACCACATAAAAGAACTAGAAAAAGAAGAACAAGCAAAATGTAAAGTTAGCAGAAGGAAGAAAACAAAGATCAGAGGAAATAAAACGGAGATTGAGAACAAAACAGAAAAAAAAAAATCAACAGCTGCCTTTATAAAATGATAAACAAAATTGATAAATTGAAGGGAGAACTCAAGAGAAAGGAGAAATAACAGATACACCAGAGATGCCAAAAAGTATAAGAAAATACTATGAACATATGCCAACAAACTGGGCAACCTAGAAGTAATGGAAAAGTTTCCTGAAGCACAGCTTGCCAACAAGAGTCAAGAAGAAACAGACAATTTGAATAAATGATCAGTCTATATGAAATAGAATCTAAGACAAATCAGCAAAAAGAAAACCAAATAGCTTTCTGCAAACAAAGGTCCAGGATTGGATGGCTTCACTGGGAAATTCTACCAAACAAATAAATATTTATATGTATCCTTCTCAAAGTGTTCAAGCTGGTTTTAGAAAAGACAGAGGAACCAGAGATCAAATTGCCAACAAGCGCTGGATCATGGAATGAGCAAGAGAGTTCCAGGAAAACATCTATTTCTGCTTTATTGACTATGCCAAAGCCTTTGACTGTGTGGATGGAGTATGAGAAGCTGAAATTTGAAATCCTTCCCTCCCCCACCCCCACCCCAGCCATGGCAGCCACAAGTCTGTTCTCTGTATCTTTATGTTTCTGTTTTGTACTTAGGTCCATTTCTGCCATGTTTCAGATTCCACATATAAGTGATATGGTATTCTTTCTGATTTCACTTAGTATCATAATCTCTAGTTGCAACCATGTTGCTGAAAGTGACATTATTTCATCCTTCTTTACGACTGAGTAATAGCCTACTGTATAAATATATCTCATCTTTATCCATTCAACTGTTGATGAACATTGAGGTTGTTTCCATGTCTTGGCTATTGTAAATAGTGCTACTAGGAACATTTGAGGTTCATGTGTCTTTTCAGAGTATAAGTTTGTCTGGTTATATGCCCAGGAGTGGGATTGGTGGATCATATGGTAGCTCTATTTTTAGTTTTTTGGGGAATCTCCATACTGTTTTCCATAGTGACTGTACCAGTTTACCAGATTACCTTCTCTCCAAACTCCCTCTAGCATTTGTTGTTTGTAGACTTTTTAATCATGGCCAATCGGACTGGAAGAAACACAAGCTGGAATCAAGATTGCCGGGAGAACTATCGATAACCTCAGATATGCAGATGACACCACCCTTATGGCAGAAAGTGAAGAGGAACTAAAGAACCTCTTGATGAAATTGAAAGAGGAGAGTGAAAAGTTGGCTTAAAGCTCAACATTCAGAAAACTAAGATCATGGCATCTGATCCCATCACTTCATAGGAAATAGATAGGGAAACTGTGGAAACATCCCATCACTTCATAGGAAATAGATAGGGAAACTGTGGAAACAGTGTCAGACNGAATCAAGATTTCTGGGAGAAATATCAATAACCTCAGATATGCAGATGACACCACCCTTATGGCAGAAAGTGAAGAGGAACTAAAGAACCTCTTGATGAAATTGAAAGAGGAGAGTGAAAAGTTGGCTTAAAGCTCAACATTCAGAAAACTAAGATCATGGCATCTGATCCCATCACTTCATAGGAAATAGATAGGGAAACTGTGGAAACAGTGTCAGACTTTATTTTTGGGAGCTCCAAAATCACTGCAGATGGTGATTTCAGCCATGAAATTAAAAGACGCTTACTCCTTGGAAGGAAAGTTATGACCAACCTAGATAGCGTACTCAAAAGCAGAGACATTGCTTGGCCGACTAAGGTCTGTTTGTCAAGGCTATAGTTTTTCCTGTGGTCATGTATGGATGTGAGAGTCAGACTGTGAAGAAGGCTGAGTACCAAAGAATTGATGCTTTTGAACTGTGGTGTTGGAGAAGACTCTTGAGAGTCCCTTGGACTGCACGGAGATCCAACCAATCCATTCTGAAGGAGATCAGTCCTGGGTGTTCATTGGAAGGAATGATGCTAAAAGTGAAACTCCAGTACTTTGGCCACCTCATGCAAAGAGTTGACTCATTGTAAAAGACTCTGATGCTGGGAGGGATTGGGAGCAGAAGGAGAAGAGGATGACAGAGGATGAGATGGTTGGATGGCATCACCGACTCAATGGACATGAGTGTGTGTAAACTCCAGGAGTTGGTGATGGACAGGGAGGCCTGGCGTGCTGCAATTCATGGGGTTATAAAGAGTCAGACATGACTGAGCAACTGAACTGAACTGATTCTTCTCAATATTTACCAAAAAACTGAAGAACTCCTCAAATCATTCTACAAAGCTACCATCAGCCTGATAACAAAACCAGACAAAGCCACTACAAAAAAAGAAAATTATATGTCAATATCTTTGATAAGTATAGAGGCAAAAATCCTTAACAAAATACCAGCAAACTGAATCCAGCAACAAAGAAGAAGAATATTGTACAACATGATCAAGTTGGATTCATCCCAGGGTCACAAGGTGGTTCATTATGGACTAATTAATGTAATATACCACATCAACAAAAGAAAAGACAAAAATTACATGACTCAAAAGATGATAGATGCATTGACAAAATTCAATAGCCATTCATGGTCAAACTCTGACCAAAGTGGCTATAGTGGGAGCATATCTCATCATAATAAACATCATAGCCAATGCAATACTCAATGATGAAAACCTTAAAGCCTTTCTGCTAAATTCTGGAACAAGACAAGAATGTCCAGTCTCACCACTTCTATTCAACATAGTATCAGAAGTTCTAGCTACAACAATCAGACAAAAAATAAAAGATCTCCAAATTGGAAAGAAAGAGGTAAACTTGTCATTATATGCAGATAACATGACATACCATACACAAAATTCTAAAAACTCCACGCATAAATTACTAAAACTGATAAATGAGGTCGGCAACATAGCAAGATAAGTATATAAAAATCTGTTTCATTTCTTTATACTAAGAAGAAACATCAAAAAGAGAAAGTAAAAAAAATCCTATTGTGTCTAAAAAATAAAATATCTAGGAATAGACCTAGTCAAGGAGGAGAAAGACCTGTACACTTAGAACAATAAAACAGTGATAAAGGAAATGACAATGATTAAAAAAAATGGAAAGATGCCCCATACCCTTGGATTGGAAGAATATTGTTAAAATGTCCATACTACTCAAAGAAATTTACAGATTTACTGTGATCCCTATCAAATTATCCATGATATTTTCCACAGAATTAGAATAAATAGCCCTAAAATTTATGTGGAACCACGAAAGAACCAGAATTGTCAAGGAAATCCTGAGGAAAAAGAACAAAACGGGAGGCAAAACCCTCCCAGACTTCGGAGAATACTACAAAGCTGCTGCTGCTGCTAAGTCATGTCAGTTGTGTCTGACTCTGTGCGACCCCATGATGGCAGCCCACCAGGCTCCTCCATCCCTGGGATTCTCCAGGCAAGAATAGTGGGTTGCCATTTCCTTCTCCAGTGAATGAAAGTGAAAAGTGAAAGTGAAGTCACTCAGTCGTGTCCGGCTCTTCGCGACCCCATGGAGTGTAGCCCACTAGGCTCCTCCGTCCATGGGATTTCCCAGGCAAGAGTACTGGAGTGGGGTGCCATTGCTTTCTCTGACTACAAAGCTATGGTAATCAAATCAGCGTGATATTGACACAAAAATAGACATATAGCCCAATGCAACAGAATAGAGATCCCTGAAATAAACCCACACACCTATGGACAACTAACCTTTGACAAAGGAGGCAAGAATAAACAATGGAGAAAAGACAGTCTCTTCAGCAGTTGGTATTGGGAAAGCTGGATAGGTGCAGGTAAATCAATAAAGTTACGATATTCCCTTATATAATCCAGAAATAAACTCAAAATGGTTTAAAGACTTTAATATAAGACATGACACCCTAATATTACAAAAATATAGGCAAAATATCAATCCCCCAAGGCAACAGAAATCAAAGCAAACATAAACAAATGATATATAATCAAACTTAAAAGCCTTTCACAGCAAAAGAAACCATTAACAAAATGAAAAGTAAACCCACACACTGGGAGAAAATATTTGCAAATAATTTGACAAGCAAGGAATTTCTCAAATATACAAATAACTCATACAAGTCAATAACAACAACAAAACAACTCAATCAACAAACAGGCAGAAGACCTAAATATACATTCCACCAAAGAAAACATACAGATGGCCAGAAGGCACAGGAAAAGATGCTCATCATTACTTATTAGGAAAACTACAAATGAGATATCACCTCATTTGGTCAGATTCAGTTCAGTTTAGGAAAACTACAAATGAGGTATCACCTCATTTGGTCAGATTCAGTTCAGTTCAGTTCAGTCGCTCAGTTGTGGCCAACTCTTTGTGACCCCATGAATTGCAGCACGCCAGGCCTCCCTGTCCATCACCAACTCCCAGAGTTCACTCAGACTCATGTCCATTGAGTCCGTAACGCCATCCAGCCATCTCATCCTCGGTCGTCCCCTTCTCCTCCTGCCCCCAATCCTCTCAGCATCAGAGTCTTTTACAATGAGTCAACTCTTCGCATGAGGTGGCCAAAGTACTGGAGTTTCACTTTTAGCATCATTCCTTCCAATGAACACCCAGGACTGATCTCCTTCAGAATGGATTGGTTGTATCTCCGTGCAGTCCAAGGGACTCTCAAGAGTCCTCTCCAACACCACAGTTCAAACGCATCAATTCTTTGGTACTCAGCCTTCTTCACAGTCTGACTCTCACATCCATACATGACCACAGGAAAAACCATAGCCTTGACAAACAGACCTTAGTCGGCCAAGTAATGTCTCTGCTTTTGAATATGCTATCTAGGTTGGTCATAACTTTCCTTCCAAGGAGTAAGCGTCTTTTAATTTCATGGCTGAAATCACTATCTGCAGTGATTTTGGAGCCCCCCAAAATAAAGTCTGACACTGTTTCCACAGTTTCCCTATCTATTTCCTATGAAGTGATGGGATGTTTCCACAGTTTCCCTATCTATTTCCTATGAAGTGATGGGATCAGATGCCATGATCTTAGTTTTCTGAATGTTGAGCTTTAAGCCAACTTTTCACTCTCCTCTTTCAATTTCATCAAGAGGTTCTTTAGTTCCTCTTCACTTTCTGCCATAAGGGTGGTGTCATCTGCATATCTGAGGTTATCGATAGTTCTCCCGGCAATCTTGATTCCAGCTTGTGTTTCTTCCAGTCCGATTGGCCATGATTAAAAAGTCTACAAACAACAAATGCTAGAGGGAGTTTGGAGAGAAGGTAATCTGGTAAACTGGTACAGTCACTATGGAAAACAGTATGGAGATTCCCCAAAAAACTAAAAATAGAGCTACCATATGATCCACCAATCCCACTCCTGGGCATATAACCAGACAAACTTATACTCTGAAAAGACACATGAACCTCAAATGTTCCTAGTAGCACTATTTACAATAGCCAAGACATGGAAACAACCTCAATGTTCATCAACAGTTGAATGGATAAAGATGAGATATATTTATACAGTAGGCTATTACTCAGTCGTAAAGAAGGATGAAATAATGTCACTTTCAGCAACATGGTTGCAACTAGAGATTATGATACTAAGTGAAATCAGAAAGAATACCATATCACTTATATGTGGAATCTGAAACATGGCAGAAATGGACCTAAGTACAAAACAGAAACATAAAGATACAGAGAACAGACTTGTGGCTGCCATGGCTGGGGTGGGGGTGGGGGAGGGAAGGATTTCAAATTTCAGCTTCTCATACTCCAATTTTACTGAATATGGCTCCTTCAGCCCTAAAGCTATTCTTCTGAAAACCTACAAAAGTATAACACTTTGAATAATTACACATTTATAAAATGTTGTTATTCTTTCTGGAGTAATGTGTTGCCATTATCAGCTATTCCTGAATTAGGATGTGCTATCTTGTCTCTTGCAAAGCTACAGGAAAGGAGGTCTTCTTCACCAGGGGTATCCTTAACCTTTCTTTTCCCTAGCTCTTGTAATTGGAGACCCCAAACAAGTTATTTCATCTCCCTAAGCTCTCAAATCCTTTTCTGCAAGGTGGGAATAATATGATCACCTCACCCTGTTGTGAGGATTTACTTTGTTACATGTGGTTTATCTAGCTTTATTAACACCATCTTCTTTATTAACACAAAGAGACTGTCTTTGGAACCCCTACTGCATGTAGTAGGCACTAAGAAAATACATTTTTCCCCCACTGTTTCCTGACCAAGCATGTTTGTTTTTCTAACCAGTAAAGCATTGTCCTTTGGTGTTTTTTTTTCACGTTCACTCATTTATTCATTCAATGTTTATTGATGACTGTGCACACCAAGCATTGTTCTAGGTTCTAGGGGATAACTGAGTGAACCACACAGAGGGGGCCCCAGTTCATCGAGTGGCTTGGTCTTAGCACAGAGGCGGGGCTACGTTCTCCTCTAGCTACATTTGAATGAATCTTTCCCAGTGTGAGCTCCCAGCTGGCATAACCTTGTTTCATTTCTCCATTTCCTTTTACTTCGATTTCTGGTACTTTCCTCCAACACTCATAGCTTGTGGCAGTATATGATTGGAGGGAAATAACTTGGAAAACCAAACTAATGCTCAAAGATGCATAAAGGGTTGCAAAAGTACCCCCATGGTGTTTGACAGCTTCCCAAGCTCCAAGATAAACAAGGCTAAGACATATTCGTGTTTAATGAAACCCAGCATTCCTCACCGGCAGAAGTCCTCAGTGCAGACAGCATGAGAGCTGGAGGTGCTTGGATCAAATTGCCGTACTGACAAACTTGCTTTCCTCCACATTGCTACCAGACAAATTACAGCCCAATGACTCCAGATGAATTTGTTCTCATTCCGCCAAATCTGCAGGATGAGGTTCTGCTCTTTTGTGAGTCTCTAGCATGGAGCTCAGTGTCTAGTACCAGGCAGCCTATGTGTTCTTCTTTGCCTACTCCTGGTATACTCAGCTCCTCAAAGTCTGGGCCACCAGCCTATTTGATTTTGCACTCTTAAGCCATGCACAAGGCTTGCTACACAGCAGACACTCCGCACACATTCGATAATCAAACAAAGGAATGAACAAAAGGATGCAAGGGTGTTAGTGGAAATTTTTGGAAGCTGGTGCTCAGCACACAAGCTCTGACACACCAGGAAGGGAGAGGCTGGGCTGGGTGGGGATCATGACTGCAATCTGAGGGCTGGGTCCCTCCAAGAACCGGGGACCCAGCGTCAATGTCCCTGCCCTCCTGGTGACACAGGGTCATGTCTGTGCAAGACCGCTCCCCTCCCCCATCGCATAACAGGAGGCCTCCTGTGATCAGCCTGCTTTGGAAAACTGCTTGCACCTGGCCTGGAAGAACACAATTAAAAGACGCCGTAAAAATTGACAGATCCCAGTGCGGAGGGCCGAAAATACATTACAATTCCAATCGAACTATAAATAAAGCCCCTAAATTAAATAAATCTCGCACAATTATGGATTAAAACATGTTTAGTGTTAATGGCCTTGCACATGGACCCTGACTCCCGAAATTGTTGCTGAGGCTGCATGGCTGGGGGATTGCATCATAATTAACACCAGCCCATCCCTGGAGGGGCTGGCCTGAAGTTCAACTGCGGGCCTTCAGGACGCGAGGCGGGTACCAACCTGGCCCCCCATTTTCTGATGCTTACCCAGCCCCTTCTTGGTGACACTGACTTTTTTCCTGGAAGACTTTGACCTGGAGATGGTCATTAATGCACAGCACCTGACCTTGGACACAAAGGCTTATTTTGGGCTAAGCTTTCTGTCTCCCCAGAAACCTGAATCCCACAGATTCAAGTGCTCCAAAGAAGTGAGTCAACACCAAAAAGGGATTGTTGAAGAAATACCTGGATGGTTCATCTATTTGCTCACACTACCCTGTTGCTTTGAAGCCCTTAAACTGTAATATATTTAACCAGAAACAATAGCATGCATTAGAATGTCCCATGTTTCCTCTAATACAGAGGCCCCCAATCTTTGGAGCACCAGGGACTGGTTTTGTGGGACATAATTTTTCCATGGACCCGGAGGAGTGGGGTTGGAGTTGGGGAAGGTTCAGGTGATAATGTGAGTGACAAGCACCGGCAGATAAACCTTCGCTTGCTGGCCCACCACTCACCTCCTGTGGTGCAGCCAGCTTCCTAATAGGCTATGCATGGGTAGTGGCCCATGGCCTGGAGTTTGGGGACCCCTGCTTTATTAATACTCCAACTTCAATTGCTAGAACCAAGGAGGTCAGTAACACCATGAAGGAGAATTAAAGGTACACAAGTTCTAGCTACCCCCAAAGCAAGTCTGAGTCCTAAAATTTAGGAAACTTTACAGGAGAAAACCATTTTCTATTTTCATTTAAAACAAATGAAAACCATTTTCATTTAAGACAGATTCTTACCTGTAACCTTTGTTGAACAGAAGGAAGGAGGCCACAGGCCCTGTGTAAGCGCTCCCAGATGCAGGGTGATGCTACGGGTGTCCGAGTCAGCATAGGAAGCTGCCTGGTGCCCGCTGCCAACCCTATCACGGACTGAGTGCACGCTCATCTCAGTTTCAGTTTCAGGTCTCCAAACTGAGGATAATAATAGTACTTAGCTCTTGGTTACGAGGATCTGGCACACAGCAAGCACCTGTGAATGCCTGCTGCTGTTCTGGTCATCATTGTAAAGCAAGCCCCATTCTTACTCACCTGTTCCCACTCTGGAGGGCACGGGCCTTGCTCCCCCAAGGAAGGGGCCACAGGCTTGTTTGCAGGCTGGCAGGACTGCAGAGGGAGCACACTCAGGTGACTAGCTTTTATATATGTAAAACTCTCTATGAAGATTGATTTCCAGGACTTGGCTTATGTGATTGTGCAGTCTGTTAGGCAAGCTTGAAAACCACAGGGCAGGCTCAAGAAGGGCAACCAGAAGGCTCAGGCATGATCTGAAACTGCATTCCACAGGTGGAATTTCTTCTTCTTCAAGGAAGACTTGGTCCTGTTTTTAAGGCTTTTCAACTGATTGAGCCAGCCTATCCCGATAGTCTAGAATAATGTTGCTTAAAGTAAACTGACTGTAGACTTTAGTCACAGGTACAAAATAACTTCATAGCAATACCCAGAATAACGTTTGATTGAATAACTGAGGGTTATAGCTGAGCCAAGCTAACTTGTTAAACCGATCCATCACACCTGAGGTCGTAAAGAATAGCCACGCAATGAAAATACAGCTCTCCTGCCTCCTGCCCCGTGAACTCTCTTCCTTGTTGTGCCTTCCAACTGCCCGAGGCAAAGAAGAGTAGCGTATGCTAATACCTCCTCTGAATGTGACTACAGGAAATTTCCAGACAGGTTAATCTCCAGAAGGATGTCTTTTCTCTTGTGATGAACTAAAAGCCTCTGGAAAATAGTGAGTTCATTGTGTGAGGAACCATATTTAAGCTCCAAAAAGAGGAGTGAAGGAAGCCCTTCCCTGTGGACCGTGATCAGAAGATAGATGGAGACAGGGCTCATGTTTCATACAGTATGCCTGTTGGGTTGTTTGGGGCTGGCTCCCAGCAAGATTGTCAGTGCTGGGCCATTCTGGTTGTTATTTAGTTTGCCCACCAACACTGGACAGAGGATGGACTTCCTTAGGCTGGTGCGGTTTAAAGAGAGTAGCCACTTAAGATACATCTGACAGCTTAGACAGAATCTCTAAGACACACTCCCTTCAGTGAACCCCAACCTGGAGGTGGGGAAATGGTCATATCCTGAGGTGGCAAAAATTGTTATCATTAGTTAATGCTGCAGAAATCCTCCCAGAGGGCTGCCTGGCCCCACGGAATCCCCTCACAGCTGAGCAGAGTCACAGAGAGACTGTAAAAGCAGATGGAGATGGTTACTTGCAAAATCAGAAGCACGATAGATGGGAAGGCACAGACTATGGAGTCCAGCAATGGCTAAGCTCTTCTCACGTGTCAGATCTCTAATCTTTCCTCTTCCTTATCTACCCTCTGCTTTCTTTTTCTACCGCATCTCTCAGCTTCCAGCCCAGAAATTTCTCTGCTTTTATGGACTCAAGTGATTCAGTTGGGCTGCCTTCTTTTTAAAGGTCAGCTAATTAGTAAGCTTAAGTATATCTGTAAAGCCCCATTCACAACAGTACCTAGGTTAGTGTTTGATTAAATCACCAGGGACAAGCATTGTAGCTGGCTCTGCAAATGGAGAATGCAGAGCAGGAGCTGGCTTCCTCTAAAAGCTGAGAAGCACCTCCAATGAAAGTCAGCCAGGAACGGGGACCTCAGTCTACAGCCTCATGAAACTAAATTCTGCCATGATCCTGGAAGCAGATTTTCACCCAGAGCTTCTCTTCTGGTCTTCACCATAGAGCTCTACTAATTTCCTGATTTTAACCCAGAGAATCCCTGTCAGACTTCTGATCTATAATCTTCAGATAATAAATTTGCATTGTTTTAAGCCACCAAGTTTGTGATAAATTGTTACAGTAGCAGTCGAATACTTATATTCTCTCTTCCCACTTTGGGTTAGACCCATGCTGGTGGCCTCATCCCACTACCTCCCTGAAGAACAATTTGTCTGCCTAAGTAGGACACCTTTTGTTTATTATGAAGAATAAATTGGCTTTTCCTTATATCAGCTGAATCCCAATATATTAAGGAACAGACTGGAATAGTGTCTCACTGTGGCCTCTCAGCAAAAGCCTCGTTCATGATAAATTCTCTTCCTCCTAGAAGGCAGAAATGGTTGCATTAGAAGTACTCCACCTCTAGCTCTATTCACAATAGCCAAGGCATGGAAGCAACTTAAATGTCCATCAACAGATGAATGGAGATATATATATATATACCACATCTTCTTCCGTTATACATGTATATATAATGGAATACTACTCAGTCATAAAAAAGAATGAAATAATGCCATTTGCAGCAACATGGATGGACCTAGTGATTACCACACTAAGTGTAGTAAGTCAGAAAGAGAAACAATTATTAAGTCCAACCATCTTCCCCTGAAGAATGAAGGCAAAAAAAAAAAAATCATAGGATGGAGTAGCAGGAAAAATTCTTATGGACAGAGGAGCCTGGTGGGCTACAGCCCATGGGGTCACAAAGAGTTGGCCACAACTGAGCCACACACACACACACACACACACACACTTCTACAATGTAAGGTGTGTGTGTGTGTCTCAGGGCTACTCTGTCTCTGAACTCCTGATAGCACCTGTAGCCTGAACCATATACTAGCTTGAAACCATGTACTAGTTCTAGAACTTACCTCCACAGCAGAATTGTATTCTTGCAGAAAAGGACCACATTTTCAAAAAGAAAAATCTGGAAAACTGTCTTACTTGCTTTTATCGCAGTTGCACAATGCCCCATAGGATGTTTATTGCAAAATATGGTCAGCTGTTCACCTACTGAACATTTCCATTCTATTTGTTTCTTTGGTGTTATGTAACATACTACCATGAGGATGGACAAGAAATTTTGTTAGTTATTCTCTATTTCCCTAGGAAATATTTCTGAATTAAGACCAAGAGGTGAAAACCCCTTGAAAGGAGTTGTATATTTCCACATTGCTCTCCCCCGGATTAGGAACATTTAACCTTCTCACCAGCCATATGTGGAAAATGCCAGGCTCATGTTCTCCAGTGCTATTATTACATTAAAGTATTTGTTGATAAAACAGTAAAGAAAACAACAGAAATTATCTCCTTGTGTAGTCTTCCTTTTGTAAATCACCAATGAGGTAAACATACATTATGAACATATTTATCACCTCTTATGTTTCTCCATTTAAAATATTGAGTTCATAGTGTCTCTCCTAACAATTTCAGTGAGTTTTTTGTATATTAAAGGCAGTAGTCACTATCTCTTTGTTGTGGAAAATATTTTCTCCAGTTTTACTCATGATGATTTTTGATGTTCAGAAGCTAGTTTCAAACTTTTGACTTAATTAAATACACAAAAATGAAATTCCTTTCTTAGTTCTTGCTTTGCTTTTACATTTAAGACATTCTTTTCTCTACAGAGATTATTCAATATTTGGTCTCTTTCTGGTTTTTATAGACTGCTTTTTATTTATTTATTGGTAATCATTTTATTTTTCCAATTATTATTATTAGTTTTTATTGGAATATAGTTGCTTAACACAGACTGTATACCTAACTCTAATCCAGCTAGAATTTATTTTGGTTAATGATAAACTAATTTGAAAAACTTCCTCCCACAAAGCCTTCTCATTTATGAACTTGATTTTTTTAGTACAGAATTTTTTATTTATTATAAAAGTGATCTTTGTTTAGTGGAAAATTCAAATAATTAGTAAACAGAAAAACAAGAAAGGGAAGGTTGCCCACAATTACCTCCACGTTGGTTTCCTTCAAGATTTTCTCCTATGTATAAACATTTTGGTTAATGATAAACTAATTTGAAAAACTTCCTCCCACAAAGCCTTCTCATTTATGAACTTGATTTTTTTAGTACAGAATTTTTTATTTATTATAAAAGTGATCTTTGTTTAGTGGAAAATTCAAATAATTAGTAAACAGAAAAACAAGAAAGGGAAGGTTGCCCACAATTACCTCCACGTTGGTTTCCTTCAAGATTTTCTCCTATGTATAAACTTTTAAAAATAATGGTAATATGTGGTTTTGTTTTTACTTAACTAGATATTGATAGTATTTTGTCTGTACAGAGATTTAACTCACTTTTAAAACAGTGATTTGATATTCCACTAAATACTCAATATAATTTAATGAGTTATCTATCTATAAAATGTAGATGTTTCTGATTTTCATGATTAACAGCAATGAACAGTCTTGCACATGAATTAACAGACCTGCCCAATTATTTTCTTAGAATCAATTCTTCCATAGTAATTGATGGGTCCAAGGATATATATGCTTAAAGTTTTAACACATATTTACAAATGATCTCTGTAAAGTTTAAACCTTGTTGCCTTTCCACCAGTAATTTTGTTTTCTCATAGTTTCTTCAACATGAGATTCTCAGTTACCAATCCAGGGTGCCATATTTAAGAGGAACCTTTCACACCTTGGAAAGTGAAGTCACTCAGTCGTGTCCGACTCTTTGTGACCCCATGGACTGTAGCCCACCAGGCTCCTCTGTCCACGGGATTCTCCAGGCAAGAATACTGGAGTGGGTTACAATTTATTACTAAAATTCTCTAACATGTGACAACAAAGTGTCTCATTCTTATTGAACTCAGGTTGTCTGAAGATTTCCTGACTGACGGAGCTAGCCGTAAGGAGGGCAAGGCTCTGGTCGTCCTGTCACTGATAGCCCTGTGTTTGGGGGGTCTGCATGTTTTCAGTCCACTGAAGGTGTGGTTGGGGATTATTTGTAGCCTCTATTCCATTCTATTGTTGGTGGTGGAAAGTGTTCATGGTGCTACTGCATAGTTTAACAAAGCATGCTTAAGGCTATCCCACTCCAAAGATTCTTTTAAGCTGTTTGCTACTTCTTGCATTCTTGTGCCCACTCACTCAAGCCAGTTCTTCTGTGAGAATCTGGAGGATAAATGATTAAGGTTTGGGGCCAGACAGACCTGCAGTGGAAACCTGCCTCCCCACTCACAGCTCCACTTCTATGGACAAGAATTTAACCTTCCTATTTGGCTTTTCTCTAAAATGAAGGTAAATAGTATTTACTCCACAGAGTTGTTTTGGGGTTTGTGTATTTTTCCTGTAAAACACCCAACAGTCCCTGACTCAAATGGGCAATCAGCAAATGATATTCTCACTACTTCCCTCAGCCGCTCCTCCTTTCCAAATGCTGGTCCCTTGGGTTCCTTTGCTTTCCCGGCCACCCTCAGCTGGTGATATCGCCCCACTCTGAGTCTCTTCTTTCTAGAGCAATTATTGCTCCTTATTTCTTGTGCTCTCTCCCCTGATGGAGCTTAAGTTCCCTGGAGACACTGTTCCATAAGCCTTTATTTTCCCAAAAGACCCAACAAGGTCTTTTCACGGGTCAGAATGTTATTGCTTTTGGCCAAAGCTATTGGCAGAACTGACAATCATTGGCTCTTTAAAATACAATATAAGATGAATGTACAACAAAATCAATGTAGATATTTTGGGGGAAAGAAACAATATGTTAGTATTTGTTTTATGAGATAAATCATCAGGCAAATGGATCAGATTTTTCAAGAAGCTTTAGCTCAGTTTTGTTCAAGGGATGGGTACACATAGAGACTTGACTCATTCTGTTCAGTTGGCGGTTTAATTTTTCCTTATGTTTTAAGTTGCTTAGGCTTATTGGAATTACATGTGCATTTCCCAGAGTGTGAAAGTGTTAGTTGCTCAGTCGTGTCTGACTCTTTGTGACCCTATGGACTATAGCCCACCAGGATCTTCTGTCCATGGGGTTTTCCAGGCAAGAATACTGGAGTGGGTTGTCATTCCCTTCTCCAGGGATCTTCCTGACCCAGGGATTGAACCCAGGTCTCCTGCATTGCAGGCAAATTCTTCCTGAGCCACCAGGGAATGGGAAGTGGAGAGGTGGGTGATATTCAACATAGTGTAGAAGGCACTTTAGCTCAGGGGTCTTACCTGTTAAGTAAACTAGGAAAGGCTATGAGTCCCATGTTCTCTGATGGCTGTTGACGCAGTTTGGACACAACTTGCTATTACTTCTCTGTCGTGTCCAGTCATGCACGTTCACTCAGAATATGGCTGCAGACTCTGCTGATCTGAGCTCTCCTCTCACCCACCTCTCCTTGCCCCCATGCATGATCTGTGCCAGCCTGTCTGGACAGCCTGCCATTTTTCCCACACTGTCTCTCCCTGCTGTTCTTTCTGTCCTCACTCTCCACCCTCATTTCCTGACAAACTTTTCCTCCTTCCACTCCCATCTAATCACAGTTATCTCATCCTTCAAGGCTGACATTCAACTTCTGTCATCTCCAGATTAAACGTTTCCCTCTGGACTGATCTCACAGCACTTTGTCCAAACCCACACCACCTCCCTGACCACCCTCGTCAGTCTTCACTGCTGGCTCCTTTGTATCTTTCTGCAGCCCAATTGCTTCCAAGAAGACTCCTTGATCCCTTTGCATGGCTGCACTCTCTGGACTCCTTTTCAAAGTGACACATCCAGGAATACTATGTTAAATATTATCATCATCAGTATGCAGGTGACTTTCAAGTTAATCTCTTCAATCTAGAACTCTCATGGAACTCCAGGCTTGAACATACAGCTACATCTTCTAATCTGCTCAGATTCTAATGGGCTTTTCAAACTCACCATGCCCCCAAATCATCTCTTGATTTTGCCTGCTCAAATCTGCTCCCACCTGAGAAAGTTCAGTCGCTCAGTCGTGTCCGACTCTTTGTGACCCCATGAATTGCAGCACACCAGGCCTCCCTGTCCATCACCAACTCCCGGAGTTCACTCAGACTCACGTCCATCGAGTCCGTAACGCCATCCAGCCATCTCATCCTCGGTCGTCCCCTTCTCCTCCTGCCCCCAGTCCCTCTCAGCATCAGAGTCTTTTCCAATGAGTCAACTCTTCACATGAGGTGGCCAAACTCCAACTGGAGTTTCAGCTTTAGCATCATTCCTTCCAAAGAAATCCCAGGGTTGATCTCCTTCAGAATGGACTGGTTGGATCTCCTTGCAGTCCAAGGGACTCTCAAGAGTCTTCTCCAACACCACAGTTCAAAAGCATCAATTCTTTGGCGCTCAGCCTTCTTCACAGTCCAACTCTTACATCCATACATGACCACAGGAAAAACCATAGCCTTGACAAACGGACCATAGTTAGCAAAGTAATGTCTCTGTTTTTGAATATGCTGTCTAGGTTAGTCATAACCTTCCTTCCAAGGAGTAAGCGTCTTTTAATTTCATGGCTGCAGTCACCATCTGCAGTGATTTTGGAGCCCCCCAAAATAAAGTCTGACACTGTTTCTACTATTTCCCCATCTATTTGCCATGAAGTGATGGGACCGGATGCCATGACCTTCGTTTTCTGAATGTTGAGCTTTAAGCCAACTTTTTCACTCTCCTCTTTCACTTTCATCAAGAGGCTTTTTAGTTCTTCTTCACTTTCTGCCATAAGGGTGGTGTCATCTGCATATCTGAGGTTATTGATATTTCTCCCGGCAATCTTGATTCCAGCTTGTGTTTCTTCCAGTCCAGCGTTTCTCATGATGTACTCTGCATATAAGTTAAATAAGCNAGGGAGGCCTGGCGTGCTGCGATTCATGGGGTCGCAAAGAGTCGGACACGACTGAGCGACTGAACTGAACTGAACTGAAAAGTAAACTTTGACATTGTTTCCACTGTTTCCCCATCTATTCCCCATGGAGTGAAGGGACCAGATGCCTTGATCTTAGTTTTCTCAATGTTGAGCTTTAAGCCAACTTTTTCACTCTCCACTTTCACTTTCATCAAGAGGCTTTTTAGTTCCCTTTTACTTTTGCCATAAGGGTGGTTTCATCTGCATATCTGAGTTTATTGATATTTCTCCCGGCAATCTTGATTCCAGCCTATGCTTCTTCCAGTCCAGCGTTTCTCATGATATACTCTGCATAGAAGTTAAATAAGCAGGGTGACAATATACAGCCTTGACATACTCCTTTTCCTATTTGGAACCAGTCTGTTGTTCTGTGTCCAGTTCTAACTGTTGCTTCCTGGCCTGTATATAGGTTTCTCAAGAGGCAGCTCAGGTGGTCTGTTATTCCCATCTCTTGAAGAATTTTCCACAGTTTATTGTGATCCACACAGTCAAAGGCTTTGGCATAGTCAAGAAAGCAGAAATAGATGTTTTTCTGGAACTCTCTTGCTTTTTCCATGATCCAGCGGATGTTGGCAATTTGATCTCTGGTTCCTCTGCCTTTTCTACAGCCAGCTTGAACATCTGGAAGTTCATGGTTCACATGTCGCTGAAGCCTGGCTTGGAGAATTTTGAGCATTACTTTACTAGCGTGTGAGATGAGTGTTATTGAACCATAGCTTTAAATTTTTTCTATTGAACTTTAGAATTTAGAAACCATGTGTGTAATACTAAAAGGTGTTTTTGTGTGTGTGCTTTCACACTATCTCATTAAGAATTCTAGCTATATCTTGCCTCCTTAAAAGCCACATGTTGGGAAACGTCTCCCTGCCTCAATTGCTTCTGATCCCTTTAATAATATCTGGCCTGTAAGTACATGTTTTGTAGAGTATGCACACAAGGCATTAGGGTCTTCTGGGCCAAGGGAGGCCAATAGGTAGTGGAAGACAGAGAAGTTTCTTTTCTGGTAGGTTGTTGATGACAGGTTTTTTAAGATTGGGTAGGGAAGGGAGCCTCTTTGTTATAATATTCCAGTGGAAATGGGGTGTCTTCAACCCCATGTTGCCACTTCCCTCTGACACAGGCACCTCTGAAAAATAGCTGACCTCTTCTAGAGCCACACAGAGCTAGTGGGAGGGATGGTTCCTCTCCCTGACCCTAGGGGGTCCATCATGCTTTCTTCCCATGACCTCATAATTGAAGTCTTCACTGCAGATTCTTCTAGGGAGGCAAGCCTCTTTTCAGGTGGGGTTTGAGTTCTTCCTTTGGTGTAACAATGAATGAACCCATCGTCCTAAGTCCTCTTTCCCAGTATTTGAAGTGTCAGTCATATCCGGCTTCTCTTCTAGGTCACTACAATGAGCTAAGTTTATTTTGGTGGTTGAATGATCCCTGGGAGTTGGAACAGTGAGAAGACCCTGAGCACATATTCAGGTCATTATTCTGTAGAATCCTCCAAAAATTTCCTCTCTGGTCTTTCCAACTTCTTATCTTTTCAAGCCCCATTTCTTTATTCATAGTGGCATGCCAACCTGTTCCCCTGGAAGAAGTCTTATAAAAGGAAGAGCGATAGTTTGAATTTGTCACTGTTATCATACTTTCCTTTGCCTGCAGATCAGATGCTCTGTCTGGTGCTGGAAACTTTCTGTGGTAAGTCTAGGATCAGCAACTGAAGTCTAGCTTAGGGAGTTGATACCCTGTGTTCCACATCCAACTGTCATCATTGAAGCAGCCCCCAAACAGAGATGGGCAGGTAGGCACATTGGGTAATGTGTCCCTGGCAAGGGGAATGGGTTGGGACATTTCATGGTCGTTTGTGAGAGTAGTCATTTCATCATGAGAGTATACCTTTGAAATGCCTTTGTTGTTTAAGTTTCTTTCCTGATGGCTGGCAATGTTGCCATGTTTTCACCAGATATACAGAAGGCAAGTACTGGGTTCAAAGTGCTGTGCAAGTCATCTAATATATGTTGACTCCTTCACTCCTACCACACCTCTGCATTGCTATCCACATTTTACACATGGGCAAGTAGGGCTTAAAGAGAAGAGGTAAATGAGATGGTAGGATCAGTATGTGAAGGTGGTTTGAGTGATCCCAATGTCCATATGCATATTCTGTGCCACTAAGCCATGCTCTGCTCAATTTTGACTTGGTTTTGAAAGATGAACCAAGATTTCAAGAGCAAAGAAGTAAAGGAAAGGTGGTTGGTTTGCCAGCCCACAAATAGGTAGGAGTTGGCCATAAATGGGAAATGGAGTGGTCCAGTGTGGTTGGATTATATACTACAGTTCAGTTCAGTCGCTCAGTCACGCCCAGCTCTTGCCACCCCATGGACTGCAGCATGTCAGGCTTCCCTGTCCATTGCCAGTTCCTAGAGTTTGCTCAAATCTGTGTCCATCAGGCAGGTGACGCCGTCCAACCATCTCATCCTTTGTCATTCCCCTCTCCTCCTGCCTTCAATCTTTCCCAGCATCAGGTGGCCAAAGTGTTGGAGCTTTAGCTTCAACATCAATCTTTCCGATGAATATTCAGGACTGATTTCCTTTAGGATTGACTGGTTTGACTTCCTTGCCATACAGGAGGGTTGTTATGGAGGGATGAGATTTGAAAGAGGAGTTAATGCCAGATGGTGAAGGATCCCATCTCTTGCAAGCTGGCAAAGATTAGGCAAATTGCTTCACCTCTCTGAGGCTTAGTCTTCTGATCTGGAAATGCCTTTCCTGATTGCATCCGTGTGTGTGTGTGTGTGTGTATGTGTGTGTGTGTTCATGCATTCCCATGTGTGTTTTCCTGTGAAGCACCTAGTAAGTGCTTAATGAAAGTTAATCCTCCCTTGCTTTTCAGGACCTGGCAGCTGGCTGGAAGAGGGGGTTAGGGATGGGAGGAGTGAAGGGACGGCAATGCTTATCACCTCCAGAGGCCCCAGGTTTCTTTCAGTTCCAACAACCTCTTCACATTTGAGAGATCAGCCTCGGGCCCATTTGGTGTTAATTACAGCAACCCAGGCTTCTCTGTGTGAAGGAAACAGGCCTTCGTTTCTCTCATTAAAGTAAAATATGACCCATTTTTATGCTTGCGTATTTTGTTGCCGAGATTACGAGAATCATCCTTTCTGTTTATATGGAACGGAGAAACGTTACACCGGGAGGGCGGCCGGGGCCCGAGTCTGGGGAATAGAAAGCAGATGTGGTCCTCGCAGCAATTTTCCCTTCCAGCCTCGGCCGCCCTCTCCTCACTGCCTCTTCTCCCTCTCAGAAGCATAATCCTTATTTCAGATCCACATGAGGTAAGTGGACTGTAGGGGAATAAGCGCACATTTATGGAGCTCTTTACCAGGTGCCAAGCACTATAAACAAGTTTCTCCCTTAATTCTCCCCCAAAGCTTCAGGGGTGGTTGATATTAATCGTTTTTTCATTGGCCAGTTCCCTCAAACCAGAGATGCCCAAAGTCTTCCCAGTGCTTTGAGATGTGGAGAAAAATGAATCCTCCCGGTCACAGATGCAAGTACAGACCTTGTGCACAGGCTTTCAGGTCCACAGAGCTGTCACACATATCACGTGATAGAGGTCATCACAGGTAAAGGTGACTGGGGGTTAGAGGGTTCAGGGATTCGTACAAGGTCAAGTTAACCAGTGAGCAATGCGGATTCAGAAAGATTTTAGGCAGAGAACTGATAATGTGCACTGCGTGATTTTGACTGTTGCTCTGGTAACAGTCTAGGAAGGGGGTGGGAGGGAAGTGAGAATCTTTGTGGCCGTTACGTTCTCCATCACAGGCATTCAGCAAAACCATTGTAGTACGCCAGCAGTCAAAGACAGTAGGTAAGTGAATGAACATAAATGATGTAAATAAAACTTTATTTACAAAAACAAAAGGTGGCTGCTATCTTTCTTTGTGGGAATGTACTCTTGTTGGGCAAGCGAAGCCCAGGTGGCACAGTGGTAAAGAATCCACCTGCCAATGCAGGAAACACAAGACATGCAGGTTCGATCCCTGGGTTAGGAAGATCCCCTGGAGTAGGAAATGGCAAACTACTCCAGTATTCTTGCTTGGAACATTCCATGGACAGAGGAGCCTGGTGGGCTACAGTCTATGGGGTCACAAAGAGTCAGAAACGACAGAAGGAAATTTGCATGTATTCTTGTTGGATATATTATTTACTATTGATTAGACCCAGGCTCTATGAAATTCCTTTTTGATTTGTGGATTTTTGTCTGCCAGAGATAAAGTAGTTTATCTGATAGAAAAAAGGTTCTGCTTTTTTTTGTCCTGAAGGACATTAACTAGTTTTGTATCTAATAAGATATCTTATTCCAATATTCTCTCTGTAGCACTTATGTAATATCAATACTCAGCTCTTCAAAAAAACTCCAAGCCAGCTTTACTATCAGGTTTTCTCATTAAAGAATTAAATAAATCTTGAACACATGTTAACTTTATGTTATTATGATAGTCATTTTTATTTTAACTTTCTGAAAATTATACTGTACTTCAAAAGAGGAGAGAGGTAGGGTAAGGCTGTTATCCAGAAAAGATACAGAGACTATGGAGATGTTAGGGATTTTTAAGAGGTATCATTGATAGTACTTGATGACTGATGATGTGAAATTGTGAAAAAGAGGAGTGAGAATGAGTGGTTCCCAACTGTAGCTTGATGTGGTGACATTAACTGCAGTGGCCTTCACAGGTATAGGAATACCATCACTGACTAATTCCCCCCAGCCTTGGAAAGTTGCATAGTTGACAATGGATCTGAGAGGTGATGGGCAAATGGCAAAGAACCAGGTCAACCTCTAAGGCTCCCCATCCTTACTGTCTTGTTGGAAAATTCAAATACTAATCTTGATAAGTTAGTATTTGGAAACCTGAGTTGAGAATTCAAATATTAATAAAGTGTTTCCTGGGGTAGTGCAGGAATACTGCTTTTGGGGAGAGAGGTCAGAAAGAGGAAAGCACACAGACATCTGTGTCCCTTTCCAAGTGGGGCTGTATGGTGGGAGGATGTGGAGCCCTGGAGGAGGTGTGTGGCGGGGCGGGGGCGGGGAGGAGGGGTCTCTCCCCTATGCTCAGTGGAGACAGATGTCACAGCCCTCATGAGGTTTATATTTGAACCAGGGAAGATAGTACACTGTATTATAAATTCCTTTTCCTCATTTCTGGGAGAAATTTATCCTCTACATGTATTGCATACCAGCAACACAGCAGATATACATGTTCATCAGTGAGGACTGATTAGGTAAATTCCATACAATAGAATGCTAGGTTATGGTGGGAAAGAATAAGAAAGTACTATACATCCTGATGAGAAATGATCTCCATGGTGGGGTGTGATGTGGCGAGAACCAGGTGAGAAATGATTATGGAGTGTGCTACTTTTCATGTCCGAAGGGGGGAAAATAAGAATACATATTTTTATTTGTCTGAAGTAACTCTAGAAGGGGTACCCAAGAAACTAAGGAATGTGATACCTGCTGAAGTGAGGGAAGGTGGGTGGATGGGGCAGGGTTAGAAGCCAGTTTTTCACTACTTTACACCATTTTATGTTGTTTTGAACTTTGGATTTAGCAAAATTACCTATTACCTGAGAAGTGAAATGAAATGATGGGGATAGTGTAAGGTACCTCTAGGAGTGGTGTATAACTCAGAGTAAAGTAACAGGGAAGGCCCCCTGGAGAAGCTGACATCTAATCTGGTAAATTGGAGTTGGCTGGCAGTGAAGATCAGAGGAATGTTTCAGATAAAAGGAACAGTACAGGTGAAGAACTTAAGGTGAGAGAGTATGGGGAATCGGGGAACCTAAATTCATTATGGCTGAGGGGAAACTTGAAGACTTGCAGTTAAGGTAGGTGGAGAGGGCTGACATTTATCAAGCACGAACTTTAGGTTTACCTGCAACAGCACAGCATGTGCCGTGGGCTTCCCAGACACCAGGCACCCTACCTAACCCACTACCTGCATCGTCTCATCCATTCCTCACATGATCCCTACTTTCCAGGTGAGGAACAGAAGCTCCATAGTTTCAGTAGCTTCCTTAGGTCATGCAACCACTGAGTGGTGGATGGCGATCCAGACTGCCTGCTCCTCTGTCATCTATGATATGAGGACATCGGCTGTATAGATGAGGTGAAAAGCATAGGAAGCACCTGGCTAAGTGACTGACACATTATAGAGACACCCCTAATCTCACTTACTGATAACTGCTGGCACCCAAGGCCAGGCAGATCACTCAAACTCACAGCACAGCCTGCTGGAAAGGGTTGGATTGGAGAGAAGAAAGAACTCAAAATACGCAGTTGAAATTCTTGACTAACAGAGTAAAAACAATTATTGTAAAGAAAGGAGCAGGGGAGCCATACTAAATCCAGATCTCCTAAATATAAGATTCTCAACCCCCTCTCCTTTTGCAGCTTGGGGAAGGTCATTTAACAGCAGTGACACTGAGCAGAGTTGCCACGAGCTTGGCCCCTGTGAAGCACCCTGCAGGCACCATCCCCATATGGTCTCAGCTGCTGCTTGCTGCAGCTGGCTTAGATATGCATCATTATCCACATTTAATAGCCAAGGGAGCAGAAGCTGAAGGTTAGCCATCTTGCCCAAGTTCATGCAGGTATAAGCATTGGACCAAACTTGAACCTTGTTCTCTGCTGGATGACAGGCTTTTTCATTTTAAGCTATACCCAGGTGATTAGGTCACAGTATGAAAAGAGCTATGATTCTGTCCAAGTCTCTGACTCAACAAGGCTGCAGAGGAGGGTCCCAGAACCTTCTAGAAGGATGAGGTGAACTTTGACTGGAGTCTTGAAGAAGAAGAAGATGCTGTCTCGGTAGAGTGGAGACAGAAGGGTACTCCAGGTGGAAGGACCAGAATGGACAAGGGTTGGGAGGGACTGAGGTCTGCGGCTCATTTGGAAAATAAGGTGGCTACAATGGCAGCAGGAGAGAGTGGGAGGGATGGGAAGGCAGACTCTTAGCAACTAGGCCTGATTCCATATATGAAACAAACTTTATCTTTCCCTTTGGCAAGTCCATTGTCACCCTCTAATCTAAAAATGAGAAGAGAGAGGTCACTGAAAAGTGTTTTCCCATTTGAACCAGGTTTGCTGTGAAAAGACCCAGCTGGCCGGTAGAGGATCATGTTTCCTGTCTGGATGGCCTCCAAAGAGGGGTCTTCTAAGGAGGCCGAGTGTGGCCAGCTGCTCTGCTCCTCTGTTTAATCACTTGCTCTGTTTGTTCTCGTACTGGTTCCTCATCCAGTCGCTGCCCCCACACCTCATCAATTACCCTGGGCTCGAGGAGGAAAGCCTACCACACTCTTGTGGAGACCCCCAGTGCTTGCTTGGTGCTGACAACGCAGAGCTGGACTCTATCTGGCCTGATGATCTGGGGACAGATAAGGGCCATTAACACCTCTCTTAATTACAGAACCCCAAAGTGGGCCTGCTAGTCCCCGACAGGCAGAGCTGGGAGGAAATGTGAAGATCCAGGCTTCATCTGATTTTATTTGTTTTATTTAAATGAGTTAATATCTGAGAGCCCTAGGAAGAATGCCGAGCATGTAGCAAGTGCCAGGCAAGACCTTGGTATTGTTGTTAATTGTGCATGCTTAGTCACTCAGTCATATCCGGCTCTTTGCAACCGCATAGACTGTTGCCTACCAGGTTCCTCTGTCCATGGGTTTTTCAGGCAAGAATACTGATTGTCATTGTCTTCTCCAGGAGATTGTCCTGACCCAGGGATTGGACCCTTGTCTCCTGCATCTTCCTGCATTGGCAGGTGGATTCTTTATCACTGAGCCACCTGGGAGGCCCCATGGGTGTTATTAGCACTCTTATTTTATAGGCAGAAATGAAACTTGCTCAGTTACACAGCAAGTGACAGGCTGAACTGGGACGGGTCCAGGCCAGGGCTCTTTCCCAGACATCTTACTGCCCTGGGAAGGGCTCTGAGGGTTTTGTTTCCACCTTGTAGCTGGCATTTTGAGCTCCATTTTAGGATCAGTTCTAAGAAAANGGGATTGGACCCTTGTCTCCTGCATCTTCCTGCATTGGCAGGTGGATTCTTTATCACTGAGCCACCTGGGAGGCCCCGTGGGTGTTATTAGCACTCTTATTTTATAGGCAGAAATGAAACTTGCTCAGTTACACAGCAAGTGACAGGCTGAACTGGGACAGGTCCAGGCCAGGGCTCTTTCCCAGACATCTTACTGCCCTGGGAAGGGCTCTGAGGGTTTTGTTTCCACCTTGTAGCTGGCATTTTGAGCTCCATTTTAGGATCAGTTCTAAGAAAAGGCACAACAGAAAGTTTATTATCTTAGGGGAACCAGTGACAAAGGCTGTTTTTCTTCATTAAAATGTCTCTTCATTTGATCTCATCCCCAATCAGCACTGTACAAGAGGTATCTTCATTTTGTGGATGAGAAAACTGAGCATTTACATACCACATCTGAAGGCCCGCTCTCAGAAGATGCTCACACATTTTAACTCTCTCTGTCATCTGGGTGAGCGCAGTGACTGAAATTCGCTCAGTCGTGTCTGACTCTTTGCGACCCCATGGACTATACAGACTATACAGTCGATGGGATTCTCCAGGCCAGAATACTGGAGTGGGTGGCCTTTCCCTTCTCCAGGGGATCTTCCCAACCCAGGGACTGAACCCAAGTCTCCCACATTTCAGGCAGATTCTTTACCAGCTGAGCCACAAGGAACGCCCGAGTGCAGAGACTAATGAAGATTAAAAAAAAAAGCCAACGAAGATGTCTGTGAAAATTTGTCTCCCACCTAATGCAGATCTTTCTCTCCTCCCAGAGTGTGAAATGAGAAATGGTGACTAGAGAGAGTTTGGTGGGGTCCCCAGGGGGTCAGAGCTGAAGGGGAGGCTGGTGGGTGGCCTGCCGCTGGGTGGGACGAGAGTGCCTTGATGGGCCCCCATCTGTCTTGTCCTTTGACGTGTGGGGTAAACTTGTACCTGCTTCTCATTCAGCAGAAGCATCTGTACTATCTGCTTCTGAGAAGAATGTCTAAATAGAATCCAGGCAGGCTGACTTGAGATGAGTTTTGTACCCATCTGGGAAAGGTGGGTGGTGGGTGGGCCAGCAGGCACTGGGATGGCCTTATCCCAGAGAGGTAAGGCTGGAAGGGGAAAGCCAAGAAGACCCTTGCTTAGGGAGTAGCCACCAAGGCTACTGAGTCTGTGATATTAGGCCCAGAATTCTGGGTCAGTTTTAGGGGAAGTAAAAGGCAGTTAATTCTGTTTTATGAGGGATGCAGCTCAGTGGTAAAGAACCCACTTGCAATGCAGGAGATACGAGAGTCACAGGTTTAATCACTGGGTTGGGAAGTGCCCCTGGAGTAGGAAATGGCAACCTATCCCAGTCTTCTTGCCTGGAAAATTCCATGGACAGAGGAGCCTGGGAGGCTATTGTCCATAGGGTCACAAAAGAGTTGGACATCACTGAGACACACAAGCACACATGCTGCTTACAAAAAGGCATGATATAGCACACTGGTTTAGGGCCCTGTTTCTGGAGCCTGTGTTCAAATTTTAGCTACACTTCTCCTTACTAACTGTGTGACTCTCAGCATTTCTCTTTTTTTATTTTTATTTTGTGTGTGTGTGTGCCTCTATTTCCTCATCTGTCAAATGGGAGACTATTGCTATAACTTATATCATAGAGTTGATGTAAGGCTAAAGAGTTTATATACAGGAAGTGCTCAGAACAGCATGTAAGCCCTAGCTAAATGTTGCTGTTACCTCACACCAGTCAGAATGGCCATCATCAAAAAAAATCTACAAACAATAAATGCTGGAGATGGTGTGGAGAAAAGGGAACCCTCCTGCACTGTTGGTGGGAATGTAAACCTATGCAGCCATTATGGAGAACAAAATGGAGATTCCTAGGAATAAATCTACCTTGGTGGTGGTTAGTTGCTAAGTCGTATCCAGCTCTTGAGACCCTATAGATAGAATGTAGTCCACCAGGCTCCTCTGTCCATGGGATTCTCCAGGCAAGAATACTAGAGTGGGTTGCCATTTCCTTCTCCAGGAGATCTACCCAACCCAGGAATCGAACCCAGGTCTCTGGCATTGCAGGCCGATTCTTTGCCAACTGAACTATGAGGGAAGCTCATATGACCCAGCAATCCCACTGCTTGGTGTACGTCCTGAGAAAACCACAATTGTTTCTTTTAACCATAATTCTAAAAGACACATGTACCCCAATGTTCATTGCAGCACTGTTTACAATAGCCAGGACATGGAGGCAACCTAGATGCCCATCAGCAGATGAATGGCTAAGAAAGCTGTGGCACATATACATAATGGAGTATTACTCAGCCATAAAAGGGAGTGAATTTGAGTCCGTTGTAATGAGGTAGAAAAACCTAGAGCCTCTTATACAGAATGAAGTAAGTCATAGAGAAAAACAAACATTATATATTAACACCTGTATATGGAATCTAGAAAAGATACTGCTGAACCTATTTGCAGAGAAGGATTGGAGACACAGATGTAGAGACACAGCCGGAGAAAGAGAGGGTGGGCTGAATTGAGAAAGGAGCATGACAGACATACACTATCATGAGTAATGTAGATAGCTAATGGGGGTTGCTATATAACACAGGGAGGCCAGTCTGGGGCTCTGTGATGACCTACAGGGGTGGGAGGGGAGAGGGGAGGGAGGGGATTTGTATATGATTAACACACACACACACACACACACACGTGCATCGGGTGCTTTACATGCATCAGTCTCTTATTAAATCCTCACAACTAATTCTCCCACAGAGAGCAGTAGGCCTAGGTATGGACTCTGACAACCTAACTCCAAAGACTATGTGCTTTCTCCTGGGCCAGGCTGACTCTAAAATTCTTTGTCTTCATCTGAAATCTCTTTTTTTTTCTTGAAATGTCCCCCACTTTTCCCATTTGATGAGAGTGTAGAAAGATCAGTGAGAAGGTCACTTTATGGGCATCCTATGAAGCCAGGAGTCAACCGCCGCCTCTCTGGGGCCTGGGTTCTTGGCCAGATGAAATGGCCTCACTCACATGGCCTGCTGTCAGACTTCAGGGTTTGCCTCCTATGTTGGATTGGCATCTGTGTGATTGTAGGTGAGTCTCATCACCTCTGGGAGCCTCGTTTCTCTCTGCCTTTTCCATCTTTACAGCCTTGTGGCTGGCTGGGCAACTCAAGGGGGCTGAAAAAATAAGGAGCTGCTCATAGATGAAGTTTTGGGAGATCTGAAGAGGCCTCAGCCACTGTCATTCTTGTAGATGATAAAAAAAAAAGAAGCCAAATAGCATTATAAAATAGGATGTGTTTAAGATCCAACCATGACCATCCTCTCTAATCCTTCTGGGATATATCTGGGGCTGTACATTTTACCTCTTCAAAGCCTAAATGGAATTTCTAATGAGGCCCTTTGGGCCTGAGGGGTGGGGCCAAGGCCTCTCCTGACTCCTCTGAGACAGATCATACATTAGCCTGGCTGCTGCACCCAGCCAGGCCTAGACTGAACTCTGTAGGTGGGGCTGTCTGCACTCCTCAGAGTGCCTGGCACAGTAAAGTTTGAGAATCTTAGAGAAAGAAACTGACCTTCCCTCCTTCTCCAAGGAGAAGCCTGGAGTCACCGATCTCTTCGCTTTTCCTCATCAACTGCCTGACCACTTCTCACCACCTTCTTCTATGCCTGGTTCAGACTCAGGACTGAGGTTGCCGTATCTGTGGAACAATTGCTGCCTCTGTGTGTTCTCAGCTTTTGGTGCAGAGTCTACCTAGAGAGACCTAGAGCTATAGGGGCGTGGGAGTACAGAGCTATATTCCTGGGTAGTGCTGAGCCCTGCACATGTGTGGATGAGAGCCCAGAACTAGAGCTGTGAGCAGCTCAAACCCTGAGAGCAGATGTGATGATGACCCAAGAAAGCTAGTGACTAGCCCGGAACCTGGCACCCAGATGTGCTTATGCATGAAGGAATCAGTGAGTAAAGCAGCCCTGGGCCCTGGCTTCCAGGTCCCCTTGGTGCACCCACAGACATCTGTCCTCTCCCCCGAGTCACAGCATTGGCCTCTTGTCATGATTGTTCCTCCGTCCTTTGATCATGAACCTTAGTACAGGCCTTGCATATTGTCTCAGCATCTTCAGCACCCAGCACTGCGTCTGGCCCACAGTGGGGCCAGACATATTGAAGGGATGAATGAATGGCTGGTCCTACATTCCATTCATCTATGGCTGCAAACTGGAGGAGCAAAACCAGGCACCCCAGCTCACTGCTGTGATTGCAAATGCAGTCGTGCTCTATCCTGCTGCTTGAGAGCTTTATATAACTCCAGGCAGCATGAGGAGCGTATAATAGGGTTATGTGGAGACATTTCAGCAAGCATCGGCTGCCGATACAGCCTGGGGTGGAAGACAGAAACACATTGGCTTGAAGTAAGCATTGTTTCTTGCTCAACTTGCTCTTTGTCCAGAATTGGCTCATGGCCAGTGGGGTTCATCCTCATGGAAGGACGTGGAGCAAAATGTTTCCTAAAGATTCTATCCTAAGGTCCCTCATTTTACAGAAGAGAACTTGAAGTCTAAGAGTTAAGAAACTTGCTCAAGGCCACAGAAATAATCAGTAGCCATATGACTTGCTATGATTTATTGAGAACTTCTTGTGGAATAGCAATTCATTTTTATAAGATTCTGATTAAAAAGAGTTTCCCTCATAGCTCAGTTGGTAAAGAATCTGCCTGCAATGCAGGAGACTCTGGTTCAATTCCTGGGGTGGGGAAGATCCCCTGGAGAAAGGATAGGCTACTCCCCCCTCCAGTATTCTTGGGCCTCCCTTGTGGCTCAGCTGGTAAAAAATCTGCCTGCAATGCGGGAGACCTGGGTTTGATCTCTGGGTTGGAAAGATCCCCTGGAGAAGGAAAAGGTTACCCACTCTAGTGATCTGACCTGGAGAATTCCATCGACTGTATAGTCTGTATAGTCCATGGGGTTGCAAAGAGTTGGACATGATTGAGTGACTTTCACTTTGATAAAAAAAACTTTATGGATTGGGTTTAATTACACCCATTTGACAGAAGTAGAAACTGAGGCTCAGAGAGATCAAGCGACTTGCTAAGTGCTACCTTGTTAGATAACTGACAGAGATGGGATATCAGTCCAAATCTCACAGACTTAGAGCCTGTGCTGCAGAGGTCATTAATCAGCAGAATGTATACATTGGAATCACCTCTGATATTTCTAAAAAATACTCATGCCAGAGCCCCTACCTCAGACCTGCTAAGTCAGAACCTCTGTATTTTACATAAGCTCCGTAAGTGAGTCCTATGTGCTTGCATGCTTGAGCATCTCAGCATAAAAACCTCACCTTCTCTTAGCTCTAGGTTTTCTTATCTGAAAAACGAGGGACCAACAGCTCTTTTCAAGGATCCACAAGAGCTTGTGAATGTGAGAAGGCCTAGCACAGTGTCCGTCAGGGGTTCTCCGTAATTGCCGACTTCCTTGTCCTGGCAACCAAAGAGTGCCTGGAGGGCCTGGGGTCTCATGTGTGTGTACATGACCCCACTTTGCCAGAGACCCAGAACACTGTTTTCTGGGCTTCGGGGTTCAGTTTCCTGATTGTTTGTTATTATTCTTAATAGAATTCAGGAGAAGGCCATGAGTGGGCCAGACATCTGTGATAAATCTGCCAGGGTTTTTACAGGAAAGATTTCCCAAGTTCACTGTATCCTATATTTCTTGCTTTTCTTTCCAGCTACAGCCCAGCCAGGAAAATATCTTGCTTGAACTGAAAGAAAACAGCCTGTTAGCCTCTGGTGAAAGTTGACTTAGGGAATTATATTGAGTGTCACATTATATAGTGAATGACTGCGAGGATGCTCGGGTCTTCTTTCTGAAACACCAACCTGAAAGGGAAAAGGGGTATTTATTGCAAACCTTCCTTGTTTCAGTTCTTGTACCAAGTGCCTCACATGTGTTTTCTTATGTCATATAGGCCTTCCCCAATGGGGAGGTAAGGAATATTATTATCCCTATTTTACAGATGAGAAAACTGAGGCTCAGAGAGTTTGGATGACATGACCAAGATCTTACAGCTATGTGAGCATGTTTGAAGCCCATGGTCTTCTCGGGACCACAACTACCTGCTCAGGCCATCTGTTTCCTCTAATATTTTCTAATAACCTTAATTAATTTTATGACTAAAGCAAGCAAATTTAAAAAGGTTGTCCCCCCCACCCCCAATCAAAATAGAAATCTTTCTAAAATGTAGTGTTCTTGCTATGCTTGGAATCCCTGGAGACTGGTGCCATGTCTGACTCTAGTAGGTGGGCAATAAATGATGATTGAAGGGACAAATGGGTGAATCTTTTGTTTACCTGCCAGGTCCCCATTTTTTCCAGTGGGGTGTCCCTGTGCCAATTTTTGCCTCTACTTCAGGCTTCCCCCCAGTGTCTGGGGCTGCTAACCTAGGAAATTTTTTGCTCTGGGGCAAGCCTGGAGCCCAGGGATTTGCCCTCTTGAGCTTAGCCTGTTTTAGAAATAAGCAAGCTCTCATTTTCATTTTCTGGATTTCCATTTTTAGATGTTCAGTTCAGTTCAGTTCAGTCACTCAGTAGTGTCCAACTCTTTGTGATCCCATGAATCGCAGCACCCCAGGCCTCCCTGTCCATCACCAACTCCCTGAGTTCACTCAGACTCACATCCATCGAGTCAGTGATGCCATCCAGCCATCTCATCCTCGGTCGTCCCCTTCTCCTCCCGCCCCCAATCCCTCCCAGCATCAGAGTCTTTTCCAATGAGTCAGCTCTTCGCATGAGGTGGCCAAAGTACTGGAGTTTCAGCTTTAGCATCATTCCCTCCAAAGAAATCCCAGGGCTGATCTCCTTCAGAATGGACTGGCTGGATCTCCTTGCAGTCCAAAGGACTCTCAAGAGTCTTCTCCATCACCACAGTTTAAAAGCATCAATTCTTCGGCGCTCAGCTTTCTTCACAGTCCAACTCTCAAATCCATACATGACCACTGAAGAAACCATAGCCTTGACTAGACGGACCTTTGTTGGCAAAGTAATGTCTCTGCTTTTGAATATGCTATCTAGATTGGTCATAACTTTTTTTCCAAGGAGTAAGCATCTTTTAATTTCATGGCTGCAGTCACCATCTTAGATGTTAGTCATCATCAAATGTATGATGATGTATGATCAGATGTATGATATTATTATATTTAATAATAATAATAAGTAGAATTTTTATACTCCTATGTACTCTTGCCTGGAGAAAACCCATGGACAGAGGATCCTGGCAGGCTACAGTCCATGGGGGTCGCAAAGAGTCGGACATGACTGAGCAGCTAACCACAGTATATGTCCAAGGTGCTCTGCTGAGCGTTTCATATACAGTATCTTGAATATTCACAACAACCCTATGTAGTGGATTGAATAGTGTTCCCCCCAAAATAAACGTCCAAATTCTAACCCTAATAACTATGAGTGTGACCTCATGTGGAAACAGGGTCAGTGGATTAAATTAAATTAAAGATTTTGGGATGAGGTCATCTGTAGTTAGAGTGGGCACTCTATCCAATGACTGGTATCCTTATAAGAGAAGGGAGAGATTTGATTTGAAGACACAGACAGAAGGCCATATGAAGACGGGGACAGAGGCTGGAGTGATGAATCTACCAGCTGAGGAATGCCAAGGACTGCAAAGGGTCACCGGAAGCCTGGAGAGTGGCATGGAATGTGTTCTACATCAGTGTCTCTAGTGAGAACCAACTCTGCCAACACCTTGAGTTTGGACTTTTGGTTTCATGAACTATGAGAGAGTAAGTTTCTGTTGCTTTAAACCAGTAAGCATTTGGTAATTTTTTAATACCTGTAATACAGAAATGCTTTTTTAGTTTTATAGGTAAGAAAACTGAGGCCAAGAAAGAGTTTATGACTTTGTCCAAGGTCACAGAAGTAGCAAACGCCCCAGACCAGCCTCTAACTCAGTTCAGAACTGGCTTCTTGGGCATGCCACCTGTGTAGCGTTAATACTCTGTTGTGCTTTCTTAAAATCTTAATAATTTTTGATCAAGGGGTCTTTCATTTTCATTTTGCACTGGGCCCTGCAAATTATATAGCTATTCCTGACAGGATCTCTCTGGTTCACAAACCTCTGCTCTTTCCTCTGACTCTGCAGGGTCACAGCCACATACATCCTCAGTCTCCACTGGTGGCCACAGTTGCACTCTCCACCAGTGTTCCCACTGTGGTAAGCCTAGGCCCATGTGAAGAGTTGACTCATTGGAAAAGACTCTGATGCTGGGAGGGATTGGGGGCAGGAGGAAAAGGGGATGACAGAGGATGAGACGGCTGGATGGTATCACCGACTCAATGGACGTGAGTCTGAGTGAACTCCGGGACTTTGTGATGGACAGGGAGGCCTGGCGTGCTGTGATTCATGGGGTCACAAAGAGTCGGACACGACTGAGCGACTGAACTGAACTGAACTGAACTGAAGGCCCCCAAAGATGTCCCTGCCCTATCTCCAGGACCTGGGCATATGAGACATGGTGTAGTAAAGGGACTTTGCAGTTGTGATTAAATTAAGAATCCTGAGATGGGGTGACTGTGCTGGAAGATCTGGTGGGCCTCATGTAATCATAACAGTCCTTGTAAGAGGGGCACAGAAGTTAGGGTCCAAGGAGAAAGCAATATGAAGACAGAACAGAGAAGAAGGTGAGATACTTTGAAGATGGAGAAAGGGGCTGCTAACCAAGAAATACAGTGGCTTCTCAAAGCTGAAAAAGGCCTGGAGACGCATCTTCCCATCAGAGCCTCCAGAAGGTGCCAGACCTGCTGACACCTTCACTGTAACTCAAGCTGAGTTTGGAGTCCAACCTCCAGAATCATAAAAGAATAATTTTGTTTTTAAAGCAGCTAACTTTTTGGCAATTTGTTATAACAGCAAAAGGAAACTACTATACCCTGCTTCAAAGACTCCCTCCTACCCTTGCCTTTAAATCTGCAGAAGAAAAATAAATCATTCTGTAAGTATTAGGGAAGAGAAATAGAACTCTTGTTCAACAGAAAACATCTACATAATATTTATATATAGTTGTAGAAGTCACCGATTTTCAAAGGCAAGTTTCCTTTTCTTGAGGTTCATTTAATATGTAAGAAAAATATTCCAATATTTATAGTTAATCATGAAAATTATTGATGCAAAAACTGTGATTCATGGGGTCACAAAGAGTCGGACACGACTGAGCGACTGAACTGAACTGAACTGAACTGAAGGCCCCCAAAGATGTCCCTGCCCTATCTCCAGGACCTGGGCATATGAGACATGGTGTAGTAAAGGGACTTTGCAGTTGTGATTAAATTAAGAATCCTGAGATGGGGTGACTGTGCTGGAAGATCTGGTGGGCCTCATGTAATCATAACAGTCCTTGTAAGAGGGGCACAGAAGTTAGGGTCCAAGGAGAAAGCAATATGAAGACAGAACAGAGAAGAAGGTGAGATACTTTGAAGATGGAGAAAGGGGCTGCTAACCAAGAAATACAGTGGCTTCTCAAAGCTGAAAAAGGCCTGGAGACGCATCTTCCCATCAGAGCCTCCAGAAGGTGCCAGACCTGCTGACACCTTCACTGTAACTCAAGCTGAGTTTGGAGTCCAACCTCCAGAATCATAAAAGAATAATTTTGTTTTTAAAGCAGCTAACTTTTTGGCAATTTGTTATAACAGCAAAAGGAAACTACTATACCCTGCTTCAAAGACTCCCTCCTACCCTTGCCTTTAAATCTGCAGAAGAAAAATAAATCATTCTGTAAGTATTAGGGAAGAGAAATAGAACTCTTGTTCAACAGAAAACATCTACATAATATTTATATATAGTTGTAGAAGTCACCGATTTTCAAAGGCAAGTTTCCTTTTCTTGAGGTTCATTTAATATGTAAGAAAAATATTCCAATATTTATAGTTAATCATGAAAATTATTGATGCAAAATGATAAATATTAGTTTGAAATTACAAAGAATATTAAGAAGTATGCCTTTGAAAAAACTCTCCATGCTTCTGTTTTAATCTTTCACTATTCTAAAAGGGAATATAATTTTAATGTTTATGTTATTTAATGGTCAGATTTCTGCCTAGGACATAAAAAGTAGTTAAACATTAAAAAATTGGTTGAAATATGAATTTAATCTAAGGCCCTTTTGTGAAAGAAAATGGAAGAAATGCAACCATTAAAAATAAACTAAAACTAAAAAGAAAAAAATTGAAAGAGAAACCAAAGTCCATTTCCCTTTGCCTGATTTTCAAGGTTACTCATCCCTTAGATTTTGCCCAAAGTACCTTCCACATCTCCATCCAGCTGGCTCACACCAGCCACACCAAGATGTGTAACTGAAAAAGCATGGATTTGAGATTAAGTTGTGTTCCACAACTTCCTGTCTATGTGAGTTCAAGCAAATTACTTCATTGGTCTGGGTCCTATTATGTCCATTTCACAAATGAGAGAATTCATCTTCAGGGGTAGGTTGTAGAAAAAATGAACCAAGTCTAGCATGATGCTCTGCATTTCACAGGTGTTGGAGAAAATGCTGTCAAGTATTAATTGTTGTCTCCTCTTTTTTCAAAGAGTGGCCAACAATTACAAAGAATATTAAGAAGTATGCCTTTGAAAAAACTCTCCATGCTTCTGTTTTAATCTTTCACTATTCTAAAAGGGAATATAATTTTAATGTTTATGTTATTTAATGGTCAGATTTCTGCCTAGGACATAAAAAGTAGTTAAACATTAAAAAATTGGTTGAAATATGAATTTAATCTAAGGCCCTTTTGTGAAAGAAAATGGAAGAAATGCAACCATTAAAAATAAACTAAAACTAAAAAGAAAAAAATTGAAAGAGAAACCAAAGTCCATTTCCCTTTGCCTGATTTTCAAGGTTACTCATCCCTTAGATTTTGCCCAAAGTACCTTCCACATCTCCATCCAGCTGGCTCACACCAGCCACACCAAGATGTGTAACTGAAAAAGCATGGATTTGAGATTAAGTTGTGTTCCACAACTTCCTGTCTATGTGAGTTCAAGCAAATTACTTCATTGGTCTGGGTCCTATTATGTCCATTTCACAAATGAGAGAATTCATCTTCAGGGGTAGGTTGTAGAAAAAATGAACCAAGTCTAGCATGATGCTCTGCATTTCACAGGTGTTGGAGAAAATGCTGTCAAGTATTAATTGTTGTCTCCTCTTTTTTCAAAGAGTGGCCAACATGTTCCAGACTCACTGAAGCATGGTTGTTAGGGTAGAAACACTGATTTTAAAAATTCACCATTAAGATTTCTAAGCAGACATTTGAAGTTCCTAGCAGCAAACAGTCTACACAGAGGACAAAACCTGGACCAACTCAGGGCCTGCAGTTTATGCATTAAATAGCTGAGGATCCAGGAATGCTGCTATTGTCTTAGATTAAAAAAAAGCTCAAGCCTTTCTGGGTTGGTAGAAAGATGGAATAGTTGGAGAGGAGGGCAACAGAGTACGTCTCTGGTCTGAGAGTTTTCTTGTCCCTCTTGAAGATATAAGAGAGGGTGAATGCATCCCCAGGTGAGTTTAATGAGTCCCAAAGAAGGGGGACTGGGGAACTTATGGCCAGCATCTGAGTCCCCATTCTGGGACAACATGAGACCCACAAGGGTCTTCTTCTGCTTTGTCGTGGATGGGTGGAATGACGATATAATGGGATATTCGCTTGCTTATTTAGCTGAGCTGAAAGTAACAGTGACTGAAATGAGAAAGGTTATTTCTGTCCCTCAAAGTTTAGACTAGCTGGTGATCCAGGAAGGAAAGGCAGCTATGTTCCATGCGTCCTTCTTTCTCGTTACTCCCCCTATCCTAGGGCGATGGTTCTGGCTCCCTGAAGCATCTCAACCATGAGAGCTGTGGTTAGCTCTCATCTGCCACACCTGCACTTTAGTGAGCTGAAAGGTGGGAAAAGGAAGGCGGGAAATGGAAGCAAGCTGCTTCCCTTTCAGGGCATGGCCAGAAGTTTTACATTTTGCTTCTTTTCACATCCTATTGGATGGAACTTTATCATATAGACATTCCCAGCTGCAAGAAAAGGATTGGAAATGGAATCCCTAGCTGATGGTTATTGGACAAGCTGAGACTTATAGGTGTGGGGCTTTAAAGTTAATGGGAATCAAGACAGAATGGATACTGGGGACAATTAGTAGTCTTGCTACAAAAGCCCTCATAGAATGGCAGATATTTCCCCATTGAATCAGGCAGAGTTCAATCAAGGAAGCAGAATCGTTATAATTGTTATGGAATAAAGGATTTATTTTAGAAACAAGACCTCATAAAATCGTAGGAGAAGATGGGGAAATAAAGGTCTGAACTGGGCAGTTGGAGGATCAAAGAGAAGTCTCTAACCAACATTTCTGAGGCTGCTGCAGTCAGACAAGTGAGGGAGAAAGAGCTAGATCTCCAGGACCCTCTGCATTTGCCCATTCCCTCATCTAAATAAAACAGCCTTACGAGAGCACTGGATGCTGCCTTACTTCCACTTCTCAGTCTTGCATACTTTTCTCTTTTGACCAATTCCAACCTGAAATTGTATAGGAAAGCTAGTCTGGGAGATGTAGTTCTATTAATAGCTTAATCAAGTTGACACACTCACAAACCATAACATCCGTGTGGTGTAGAGCAGTGGAGATTGATATGACATTGACATGAAATGGGTCTAGGGATTTCAAGAGTGGGCAAGGGATGATGGGCAGCAGGTTCTGCATTTTTCTCCATGGATGTTGGTACTTAGGATGAGAAATCTACCTCCCCGGCCCTCTCTCCAGTGCCTTGACACCACGTGCCAGCCCCTCCATTCCAGTATTCCTCACTGCATCAGGGCTAAGTTACCACCTTGGGATTGGTCTGGGAGGGACAAAACTTTGACTTGAGAAAAACCTAGTCAGTTTAAGAAAAACCTCAAGTTGATTTTACTAGGATTTCTGCCCTTGGGCAGAATATGGACTTCATTTCAGTTCAGTTCAGTAGCTCATTTGTGTCCGACTCTTTGCGACTGCATGAATTGCACCACGCCAGGCCTCCCTGTCCATCACCAACTCCCGGAGTTCACTCAAACTCATGTCCATCAAGTCGGTGATGCCATCCAGCCATCTCATCCTCTGTCGTCCCCTTTTCCTCCTGCCCCCAATCCCTCCCAGCATCAGAGTCTTTTCCAATGAGTCAACTTTTCACATGAGGTGGCCAAAAGTGAAAGTGAAGTCGCTCAGTCGTGTCCGACTCTTTGTGACCCCATGGACTGTAGACCACCAGGCTCCTTCGTCCATGGGATTCTCCAGGCAAGAATACTGGAGTGGGTTGCCATTTCCTTCTCCAGGGGATCTTCCCAACCCAGGGATTGAACCCAGGTCTCCCACATTGGAGGTAGACGCTTTAACCTCTGAGCCACCAGGGAAGCCACGAGGTGGCCAAAGTACTGGAGTTTCAGCTTTAGCATCATTCCTTCCAAAGAACACCCAGGACTGATCTCCTTAAGAATGGACTGGTTGGAACTCTTTGCAGTCCAAGGGGCTCTCAAGAGTCTTCTCCAACACCACAATTCAAAAGCATCAATTCTTCAGCACTCAGCTTTCTTCATAGTCTAACTCTCACATCCATACATGACTACTGGAAAAACCATAGCCTTGACTAGACGGACCTTTGTTGGCAAAGTAATGTCTCTGCTTTTGAATAGACTATCTAGGTTGGTCATAACTTTCCTTCCAAGGAGTAAGCGTCTTTTAATTTCATGGCTGCAGTCACCATCTGCAGTGATTTTGGAGCCCCCAAAAATAAAGTCTGACACTGTTTCCATTGTTTCCCCATCTGTTTCCCATGAAGTGATGGGACCAGATGCCATGGTCTTAGTTTTCTTAATGTTGAGCTTTAAGCCAACTTTTTCACTCTCCTCTTTCACTTTCATCAAGAAGAACTTAGTCTATAGAAAATAGGGTGCTTTGTAAAAAAATTAAGTTGCATTTCTTATACACTTCAATATGTATGGTGAGAAATACACATGTACTAAATAGGTAATCAACACATCTGTCTTTTTCCTTTTCATTGTATCCCACCAAACCAAAGGACATCATTGGCCCTTTAATGAGACGTGCTCTGGATTTTGCATGAAACCCATCTTCCTCCTTTCATGAATGCTCTTTCACTTATCACTGATTGCATTTTTAAAGCAATCCCATGGTGGATTTCTCCTCAGCAACTCAGCTTACGTGATCACCTCCTCTGTTAAATATTCCTGCCCTGCCTTCTCTGTGTGCTCCAAGGAGATTTGTCAAATGTTTGTGTGTGTGCCTGATTCAATGTGATGTCTCACAAAGTGAATCATGAGCCCTCTTGGGTAGGGCCTTTATTTACTGTGAGTCTCTGTTTGCCAGTTGCAGGAAGCAGCTTCAGTGAACACTTGTTGACCATTTGACTGGGTATACCTTCCTCCAAATTGTGAACAAGAAAATCAGTTGATTGTTTTATTCTGAATAGAATGCTGTTCCCTAATTGTGTAAAATTACACATACGCACAGTTCTGTGTCAATATCATCTGATGGTGTTGATAAACATACACACCTTCTGCAACTACAGGTAACAGGAATCTCTCTGGGTCTTCAAATGTTAACTACGAATTATGTCTCTATCTCATTTCATTTCCTCTACTCATCCTTTTCCCATGTCCTTTCCTCTTGCTTGTACTGAAGAAAAACATCTCTTACTTCAGGCTTTTGTTCCTGTATTAGTTTCCTGAGGCTGCTGTAACAGAGTACCAAAAACTGGCTTAAAACAACAGACATTTATAGTCTCCCAGTTCTGGAGGCTAGAAGTCTGAAATCAAGGTGTCAGCAGGGCTGTCTTCCCTCTGTAAGCCCTAGGGGAGAATCCTTCTTTGCCTCTTGCTACTTTCTGGCGGCTTCTGGCAATGTTTGTCTTGTATATGCACGGCTCCAGTCTCTGCCTTTGTTGTCATACGGCTTTCTTGCCCTCTCTTGGCTCCACATGACCTTCCTATAGGGATACCACTCACTGGATATAATTCAGTATAACCACATTTCACCTTTATTACATCTGCAAAGACCATATTTCCCAAGAAGATTATGTTCACAGGTACTAGAGATTAGATCTATAACCTGTCTTTGTGGGGATGTGACTTATCCTACAACTGTCCCCATAGCTTTGTCTTTTGCACTTGGAGGCGGGTATGGTCCAAGCTCAGATACTCCCAACGATACCTGCAGCAAGCCACTGCATTAGTTCCAGAGGAGCCCTGCTGGAGCAGGGCAGAATCCTATCCTCTTGGCCTTTGATGAGCACAGTGCCCTGTGGGGGCAGAGGGATGAGGTCCACTTCTGAGTCTCCATCACAGCCTCACGTATAAAATCACACAGTACTTGAGGCCAACACAGCATTGTAAAACAATGATCCTTCAATTAAAAAATTAGAAAAAGAATCACACATTACTTGATATTATAGGGTAGGAAGTACAGAGACCTGGGCATCCCATTGGCTCCATCACCAATAAGCTGTGTGACTGGAACAAGCTGCCCCTCTGAGCATCAGGTCACTACTTGGTTGAGTCCTGAATGAACATCCTAAGCATTTGCCATATGCAAAAACAGGAGTCCTGGGACACAGGAATAATTAAGGTTCTGTCCTCAATGAACCTAGCATTCAGAAGGGGATGAACCACTCATCTATGAGGTTCTATGAGGATCAAGGCTCTTTGTAGTTCATAACCCGCTGTGAACATGTCAGCAGTGAAAGCAACTCATGGAGTTCAGGCCTGGAAGAACTTGTGAGCATACCACAGGTCCTCCGTTAAGCTTCCCTCATTGCTAGGCATAGACAATTGAAATTCAGGAAAGAACATTTACTTTTCATTTACTTATGTATTAATTTGAGCCCTGTCCTGGAGATAGAGTGCTGAACACAGCAGGTAGAGGCTCTGCCCCAGGGAGCTTACCGTCTACAGGAGACACAGACATTCCACAGGGGCATGTTCTGACCTTCCCAGGAACTCTTGCTTGGACTTTAAAGGGTAAGTAATTTTTTATTTTTTAAGTTTATCAACCTTAAACCTTGTCTTAGTCTATCTGGCCTGCTATGACAGAATATCATAGACTGGTGTTTTATAAATAAGGAAAATTTATGCCTCACAGTTCTAGAGGCTGCAAAGTCCAAGATCAAGGTGCTGTATCTGATTAGGTGCTTGGTGTATACCCACTTCTTAGTTCATAGATGGCCACCTTCTTGTCATGTCCTCATGGTGAAGGGGAAAGGGAGCTCTCTGGGGTCTCTGTAGCAGGACACTAATATCATTCATGAGGGTTCCACCCTTACGATATAATTACTTTCCAAGGGTCCCACCTCCAAATACCATCACATCTGAGATTAGACTTCAACATATGGACCTTTTTGGGGGCATGGAGATACATAAACATTCAGTCTATAGCAAATATCAACAGATTCCAGGTATACAAATCAGTCTTCTGACTTTTGTTGAAGCATCATTTCCATATTATTAAACTGGTCTATATAGGAAGCAAGGATGAGATCTGTCTCTGCTTAGAGCAGGACTGTTGTGCTACCTGAATGAAATGATATCTGAGCAGCTATATAATAAAGGTTAAAATATTACCAAGGAGAAAGAGTTCTCATTATTAAGGGCCATCTGGATATATTGTGATGTCTCTGTGTGTGTGTGTGTGTGTGTGTGTGTGTGTGTGTGCATGACACAGAGAGAGAAAAGCAAGAACATAAGCTGCTGTGTGTGTTTTTTGCCTGCAAAAAAAAAAAAAAGATGACAAGGCAATGTGGAAGATGCTCTCCCTGGGCCTGGTGATTCCCTGTACTCAATTCTGAGAGAGCAGCTGACTCAGATAGGGCACCTGAGAGGCCATCCTGGGGGAAGTGGTCCTGCTTGGATCTTGGAGGATGAATAGGTATTGGCAGAACAAAGAGGATGCAGTGGGTGCAAAGGGGCAGAAACAGAGAAGAGTAAGGTGTTTTCCACTACCTGTCGCCCCCAAGTGCAGGGGCCTGCTAGCAGGGAGACCTCCCTTCTTACCACCTTCTACGTCCTCCTTACCTACTCTCCTCCCCCTCTCCCAGAAGTGTGGGCAAATTGTTAACCATGGTTCAGACCCCAAGATAGCAAGGTAAACTCATGAGCGGTGCTGGGGGGATCACTGCCTGAAAAGGCAATGCATGAGAGTGTGACTCTCTGCTTTGTCGCCCTAGATCCAGGAGCAGAAGAGGAGCAGATTCAGCTTGCAAGGAGGAGACCCAGCCTCTTCCCGTTTCCTTCAGGCATGTGCTCAAGGGCTTTCAGCTCTGGCCTCTTGTCCCCCACATTGGCTGCCTGGTGGTCTGATCCCAAGATCTGAATTTGGATCTCCAGCTTCAGAAAAAGCTCCAGAAAACTCCACGTGGAGGGTTTGGATCCAAGTCCAACTATTAATATAAACTTTGATTTTTTGTGTGTAAGAGAGTCCAGGCAATCCTGGATCCCTTAGTCTAATAAAAATACAAGTGTACCCCACAATCATTCGTCATGCCATCTTTTGTGTGTGGACTGGCATTCAGCTTTCCTCACTTCTTTTTTTCCCCACTGGATCAACCAGAGCCGACCACCCCATTCAAGCCAATTTCCCATAGCCTTCTTTTCTTCGTCCACTTACCTCATTCTATCCTGCGTTTTACTGGTGTTGACATCATCTCAGAGTCTGGAGGAGGGCTCACGGTGTTCCTCTTTTGTATTCTCCACCACATTAAGCACATTCAGGACAAATGCTTCATAAACATTTATTGGACTCCGCTATTCCTGGCAGAAAAGGGGGAAACTAGCATCAGTGAAAGTTATGGTGGGCCTAGAGCTGCCATGATTTCTTCATTCATGCCTCCAACCACTGTTCCCTGAGACATCTGTCAGCTGTCACAGACTACCTGTCCTCAAGGAGTTGATGGTCTCCTTTAACCAGCACCATAATGCAGAGGGTTTGTTTTCTAACTTGGTGTTTGCCAAGCAGGAAACAGAAAGGCTCTGAATGGGGAAGGCCAGCAGGTTTGCTAAGAAAGAGGCCCTCAGATCTGGAAGGAATGGGAGGCAGGCCTCCTGGGAAGGCTTCCTTGCGATGCTTTCGTGTCCCCCCTTGGCCTCTGCAGCTGTGTTGTGTGAGATCGGAGCCAACACGTATCACTTGTCTGCCCCTTGGGACTGCAGTCACCTTCCTCCCCATGTGGCAGCATTTCTAGGCCCTGGAGGGAGACAGGCTGTGGAACAAAGCCAGGCCAGTTACCAGAGCACTTTTTCTCCTCTCTTGAAATGTGTGATGCTTTCCCCACATGGCTATAATTGGAGGGTCCCTCCCTTTTAATAATCCTTTTAAAGAAAAACCAGAGCAACACCCGGATGATTTGCGATGACGAGGATGAGATCCACTTTTCCCATCCTCCTGACATCTGGGAGATGAGCAAAGCAGAGGAACAGAGTGTTTCGTGCCTTCTCCAGCACCTTCTCCCAGGCGGGCGTTCCCTCCAGCGTGGCAGGAATGGCCCCTCTCCTGCCAGAAAAGAACTTGAATCAATGGCTTCATTCCCGATGATGTGTTTTAACAAACACATGGAGCATCTCCTTGATGCCAGAGCAATGCTGGGTCCTGAGGGGACAGAGAGAAGGAGGTGCTGCCCTGTCCTCAAAGATAGCTCTATCTGGAGGTCCTCGGGGAAAGACGGAGCTTGAGGAGTAGGTAGATTTTCACTGATCGAGAAAGGGAAGGTGTTTTAGGCAGAGGCCACAGCCTCGGCAAAAGTGTGGAGGTTTGAGAAGGGGGTCTTGGGCTGGGGGAAGATTTTCCCAGAGGGACTGTGGCTGTAAATGGAAATAAAAAGACAGGAGCCACTTAGGGAGGGCTTGAGTAAGATAAGGAAACAAGTTTATCCTTCAGGGGATGGGAAGAGGCTGAGGTATGGCAGATTCATGATTCTGGCTTCACTCATATGGGCTTGTCAGGTGGCTCAGCAGTAAAGAATCTGCCTATAATGCAGGAGATGCAGGAGATGTGGGTTCAATCCCTGTGTCGTGAAGATTCCCTGGAGGAGGCTACCCATTCCTGTATTCTTGCCTGGAGAATTCCATGGGCAGAGGAGCCTGGTGGGCTACAGGAGCCTGGGGTCACAAAGAACTGGACACGACTGAGGACTGAGTACACACACTGAAATGCCTGAGCCACAGCTGTCTTTCTGTTTTTATAGCATTAAAACACAAAGACAATTTGGAAATGAGGCAATAATTTGACAACTGATTCTTTTCATTCTTAGGTGTTTGTTAACTAAAAATTTCTTATGTGACTGGTTGATTTTTGGAGAAGGTAGCACTAATATGTCCAGTTAGTCTTGGGGGACACATCATTTTTACCTAAAAAGGGAAATGGCTCAGGTGCAGCCACCATCTCCGGCATTTCCAGGACTAGGTGAAATGCCCCAGAAGACCTGTGTCAGCCCTTTAAAAGGATTCTGATTGTCTCTGGATGGAGGTGTGTGGAGCCAGGCCCAGCCTGCTGGCAAGGAGGAGGCTAAGTTGGGTGGGGAGGTGAAATATGCTCTGGTCCTCCATAGAACACCTTCCTGGCTGTCAGGGAGATGGAAAAATGGCCCTTTCTGGTAAACACAGATGGCCTGGGTATATACCTGAGTTTTTACTTTAAAAGGATAAAACGTGAGCCAGACCTTCAATCAGAGGTATGTGGGAGGTTTCCTGCACTCCAGAGCCAGTGGCCCCCGAAGGTGGAGCGTCCTCCCGCCCAGGCTGGCGGATCTGGGCTCACCTTCCTTATGCCCTCCCCAGCTCCTGGTTCCTGCCACCTCACACCTCTCCTCAAAGCCTCCCACCCACTCCCTGCCCTGAGCGAGGCCTGAGCACAATCTATTTCTCTCCTTCTCCCCTCTCAGCTCTGCCTCTGTCATCCAGGTACTAAGCAGACCTCTGCTAACCATGGTTTCTTTCTGGGAAAAGCTGTGTGGTGCCTCCATTCCTGCAGGGAGGTCTGGGGATGCAGTCAGGTGCTCTGGATGAGGTATCTCTGGGCCTGGCCGGGCAGGGCTCAGCCAGGGCAGCATGGGGAGCTTCTGCTCTCCACCCCTAGGTCAGAAGGAGAGGTGGTTTTCCTCTGCCTGCTTCTTTGAGTCTGCCTCTTAGTCTCTCCTCTGTATTTTCATGAATCTCTATGCCATTCCATTCTTTATTTCATTTTACCTTCCCATTAACCAGGCCAGGATGACCATTGTACTAGTTAACCCATCACTGTGTAATGAATTTCCCCAAGATTCAGTCTGTTAAAAGAACAAGCAGGTATTATCTCCCCCAGTATCCAAGGCTGAGGCAGCTGCAAGGGGAGTAAGCTGGATGGTTCTGGCTCAGGGTCTCTTAAGAAGCTATAGTTAAGCAGTCAGTGGGGAAGGTGTCTACTTCCAAGCTCAAGCTTACTCACGGGGCTGTTGGCAGGAANAACAAGCAGGTATTATCTCCCCCAGTATCCAAGGCTGAGGCAGCTGCAAGGGGAGTAAGCTGGATGGTTCTGGCTCAGGGTCTCTTAAGAAGCTATAGTTAAGCAGTCAGTGGGGAAGGTGTCTACTTCCAAGCTCAAGCTTACTCACGGGGCTGTTGGCAGGAAGGTTTCATTTCTTCCATGTGGGTATCCCTGTAGGGCTTCAAGAGAGTGATTCAGAGAGCCCCAAAGGGAAGCCACAGCATCTTTCATACTTGATCTTGGAAATGCTATACCATCACTTCTGCCATATTCTATTGGTCACACAGGATAACACTGGTACCGTGTGTGGGGGAACCACACAGGGTGTGAATACCAGGAGGTAGGGATCGTGAATGGTCATCTTGGAAGCTGGTTACCATGGTTACCCAGAGACTAACCGCCAGTAATGGCCTTAGGGAGTCCCAATTCTTTCTATTGAAACATTGATTTCCCCTTCCAGAAGTTTTTCCTTTTTCATCATCTTCGAGAACCTCATCTTCTTCTGGTCTTCTGCTCAGATCACAGCGTGGGCTGCACTCTTCAGCCTGAAGGTGCTTCCCATGATGCTGTGGTCCTTCCCATACCTCTCCTCCACCTCCCACCCTACACCACCCTCCCCCTCCC
>SJYX01004759.1:428046-442217 GCA_006410675.1 Oreotragus oreotragus
TAGGTGAGTGATCACACCATCGTGATTATCTGGGTCATGAAGATCTTTTTTGTATAGTTCTTCTGTATATTCTTGCCACCTCTTCTTAATATCTTCTGCTTCTGTTAAGTCCATACCATTTCTGTCTTTTATTGTGCCCATCTTTGCATGAAATATTCCCTTGGTATCTCTAATTTTCTTCAAGAGATCTCTAGTCTTTCCAGTTCTATTGTTTACCCCTATTTCTCTGCACTGACCACTAAGGAAGGCTTTCTTATCTCTCCTTGCTATTCTTTGGAACTCTGCAATTCAAATGGGTATATATTTCCTTTTCTCCTTTGCCTTTCACTTCTCTTCTTTTCTCAGCTATTCAAAAGGCATCCTCAGACAACCACTTTGCCTTTTTGCATTTCTTTCTCTTGGAGATGGTCTTGATCCCTACCTCCTGTACAATGTCACAAACCTCTGTCTGTAGTTCCTCAGGCACTGTGTCTATCAGATCTAATCCCTTGAATCTATTTGTCACTTCCACTGTATAATTGTGGAAGTATAATCAAATCGGATTTGATTTAGGTCATACCCAGATGGTCTAGTGGTTTTCCTTACTTTTGTCAATTTAAGTCTGAATTTGGCAATAAGGAGTTCATGATCTGAGCCACAGTCAGCTCCTGGTCTTGTTTTTGCTGACTGTATAGAGCTTCTCCATCTTTGGCTGCAAAGAATATAATCAATTTGATTTCAGTTTTGACCATCTGGTGATGTCCATGTAGAGTCTTCTCTTGTGTTGTTGTAAGAGGGTGTTTGCTATGACCAGTGCATTCTCTTGGCAAAACTCTGTTAGCCTTTGTCCTGCTTCATTTTGTACTCCAAGGCCAAATTTGCCTATTACTCCAGGTATCTCTTGATTTCCTACTTTTGCATTCCAGTACCTTATAATGAAAAGGACATTTTTTTGGGGGTATTAGTTCTAGAAGGTCTTGTAGGTCTTCATAGAACCATTGAACCTCAGCTTCTTCAGCATTACTGGTTGGGGCATAGACTCGGATTACTGTGATATTGAATGGTTTGCCTTGGAAATGAACAGAGATCATTCTATTGTTGCACCCAAGTACTGCATTTCAGACCCCTTTGTTGACTACGAGGCCTACCTCATTTCTTCTAAGGGATTCTTGCCCACAACAGTAGATATAAGGTTATCTGAGTTAAATTTGCCCATTCCAGTCCATTTTAGGTCACTGATGCCTAAAATCCCCACTCCAGTACTCTTGCCTGGAATGTCCCATGGACAGAGGAGCCTGGTAGGCTGCAGTCCATGGGGTTGCTAAGAGTTGGACACAACTGAGCGACTTCACTTTTGCTTTTCACTTTCATGCACTGGAGAAGGCAATGGCACCCCACTCCAGTATTCTTGACTGAAGAATCCCAGAGACAGAGGAGCCTAGTGGGCTGCTGTCTATGGGGTCGCACAGAGTCGGACACGACTGAAGTGACTTAGCAGCAGCAGCAGCAGCAGCAGCAGCAGCAGATGCCTAAAATATCGATGTTCACTCTTACCATCTCCTGTTTGACCACTTCCAGTTTACCTTGATTCACGGACCTAACATTCCAAGTTCCTATTCATGGACCTAACATTCCAAGTTCCTATTCAGTACTTTTCTTTATAGCATCAGAGTTTACTTTCATCACCAGTCACATCCACAACTAGGCATTATTTTTGCTTTGGCTCCAGCTCTTCATTCTTTTTGGAGTCATTTCTCCACTCCTCCAGTAGCATTTTGGGTACCTACCGACCTGGGGAGTTCCTCTTTCAGTGTCATATCTTTTTGCCTTGTCATATTGTTCATGGGGTTCTCAAGGCAACAATATTGAAGGGGTTTGCCATTCCCTTCTCCAGTGGACCACATTTTGTCCACATTTTTATCCCCCCAGCCTCATTTTCTGCCACAGCTCTCATAACTCCTGACCTGTTTATCATCCATCCCCTCCATTCAGTGTGAACTAACAGCACCCAGCACATGCACATGTACACACAGAGGAGACCCCCGTGCATATCTGTTGGCTGAACATTTGTACAGGAGACACATTTCTTTCCCCTTTCCAGATGCTATTTTCTGTTCCATGGAATCATTCTGGCCAAATCTTGAGTTTCACTGCCTCCACAAGAATCTCCTCAAAATATCTGCCTTTAAAGTGTTTTGATGGACCAAGTTCCTAACACACACTCAGACCTCTTTTAAAATATTTGATTTCATCTAATTTTTTATACCAAAAACATTCTATAATCCCACAAACCACTTCCTAGAGGCTAGATGTTTATTGAAGCTGTTCCTCATATTTGGCATGCGTTGGGCTTCCCTGGTGGCTCAGATGGTAAAGAATCTGCCTGCAATGCAAGAGACCTGGGTTTGATCCCTGGGTTGGGAAGATCCCTCTTGAGGAGGTAATGGCAACCCTCTCTAGTGTTCTTGCCTGGACGGAGGAGCCCGGTGGGCTATGGTCCATGGGGTCACAAAGAGTCAGACCCAGCTGAATGACTTACACTTCCTCACTGTTAAAGCTCTAGGGAAATGGTCATACCTGTTGACTGCTCATCTCCCAGATGAAGTTTCTTCCTCTGTGTCCTCCCAGGGATCCTCTAGTAGATCACGGGGACTCCTCCCCGTTCCCAGCCCCCATCAGAGGAGCCATGCCCCCTGCTGCCTGTGCATAAGACTTGTTCTCCTCACAGGGCTTTCCCAGTAGTTTCTTCCTCTTGTATCTTAACAGCGTTTGTTCAGCCAGACTTGGCCCCACATTATCCATCCGATATCTGTGTGTGTGGCCCTCTCTCTTAGAGGTCTCATCCGGTGTCTTGGCTTCAGTTCCCCTGCCAGCCCCAGCCCAGTTCTTCGTTTCTAGGCCTCAGCTTCAGCTTGGGTTTCAAATTGCCTGTTGGCATTTCTTTCTGTGAACTCTGCCAGCAACTCAAATTCATCTCCAGTAAAGCCTGCTCCCTCCCCTTATTGCCTTCCCTACTTCAGTCTCCATTCCCATCAGAAGTCCCACCATTTTCCCAGACACACAGGAGTGAAAGCTCAGAGTGTGGTGAACGTCTCCTTTCCTGCTCACAGCTCACCAGTCATCACACTCAGTTGATTCATCATGATAATAGCTATGGCAGTACTGGTTAATCTCCTGCCTGCCACGTGTAGAATAGATTTTCTACAATCTCCAAAAGAACGCTGTGGGTTTCTTAGTGTACAGACAAAGCTGGTGCACAAAGGGCCCAGGAATTCAGTGGTGTGAAGAGGGTTATCATTTATCCCTCTTTTATGGAGGGACCCTGCTGGCAGGTCAGTCTGTCACCTGTGTGGTGTGCCTTTGTGAGAGCTCTGGTTGTTTCCATTTCCTATCCTGCAGAAAAGATGAAAGAGGCCCTGTGACAAATAGCTAAGACTGTCTTTAAGGAGTGACTTGGAAGCTGCACATTTCACTTCTGCTTAGGTCCCATTGTTTTGAGTAGACTCACATGACCATGTGACTGCATCTGGCTGCAAAGGAGGCTGGGAAATGGGGCCTCTGGCTCATGGCCATGGGTACCCAGCTAAAATGAGATGAGGATTCTATCATAAGAGGAGGAAAAGGAGAACATATGTGGCAAGTATGGTTGCCCACATTTAAAAGATGGGGCACTGAGGCCTAGAAAGCTGAAGCAACCCGCCCTAAGGTCTCAGAATGGTCAGGACTGGCTCCAGGTCTGCCTAACTGACCCCACAGGGCCACTCAACAAGAAGCACAGGTGTGACTGGTAATAAGAGACATAACCGAGAAGAAGATTATGTGAGCCTGAGCTTTCTGGGAGTATTTCACTAATGAATAAGGGTTTGCAAGAGGGAAGCTGGGGCCTGGCTAGATGGAGGAGAGGGTAAGGGGAATTGTGATTTCTTCTCAGCAGTGGGGTTCTAAGCCATCTTTTGGTTTAGTCACTTTGAATCAACAAACATTCCTCCAGTGCTGCTTCTGTGAAAGACTGCATTTGGAGGATGATTCAGTGACTAAATCTGAGTAGAATCGTGCTTGAAACTCTTCAGTGTTTAAGGCCCTATCAGCCACCACCCAACTGCCTCTCTTGACCCACACCCCTCCATGACCTGGCCTTGCTTTGGCCAGAAAGCAGGGCCCCCCGCTATGCTATCCCCCTCTTCCTGTCCTTCACTTGCGTGGACTTGGCATGTGGCAATACCTGGAATGTTCTGACACCACCTCCTCCTGCATAACATCTCTTTATACTTCGTGGTGGGGGGCTTCCCTAGTGGCCTAGGTGGTAAAGACTCTGCCTGCAGTGGAGGAGACCCAGGTTTGATCCTTGGGTTTGGAAGATACTCTGGAAAAGGAAATGGCAACCCACTCCAGTATTCTTGCCTGAAGAATCCCAACTCCATCCATTGGATTTTCCAGGCAAGAGTACTGGGGTGGGGTCATGTGTAAAACGCTGTAAAACAGGTAACTAATGGGAAGCTTCTGTATAACACAGGGAGCCCAGTCTGTCACTCTGTGACAACCCAGAGGGGTGAGATGGGAGGAGGGAGGAAGGCTCGCAAGGGGTATAAGTATAAAATTAATGACTGATTTGCATTGTTGTACAGCAGAAACCAACACAACATTGTAAAGCAGTTATCCTCCAATTCAAAAAGAAAAAAAAAAGACCACAAATTTCTTGAGGGTGGTCCATGTTTTTTTTTTTATTATTTCTTTAAATGCAAAAAAATAACTCATAATCTGCAGATCAGAGTCAATGCTTTAGGTGGTTTTATTAGTTTGCTCAGGCTGCTATAACAAATGACCACAGACTGGATGAATTAAACAACAGGGATTTATTTTCTCACAATTCTGGAGGCTAGAAGTGAGAGATCAAAGTGTGGCCTGGTTGCTTCTACTGAAGTCTCTCTCCCCTTGACTTGCGGATGGTTGTCTTCTTCCTGTGTATTCATGTGGTCTTCCTTCTGTGTGGGTCTGTATCACAATCTCCTCTTCTTGTATGACACTTGTCCTACTGGAGTAGGAATCACCCACAAGTGAGCTGTCATTTTTCCCCTCTTTATAGAGCCTTTCTCCAAATACAGACATGTTCTCAGGTCCTGAAGGTTAGGAAGGACTTCAGCATAGGAACTTGGCAGGATATGATTCAGCTCATAACACTGGCATGCACTGTTGTCCTGCAGAGAAGAATGAAGAATTATTTATGACCAGAAAGGACAAGGGGACATTCACAAGGGCTGAGCAGAAGGCCTGGGGACTGTGGGCTCCTTGAGGGAGAGATTGTGGCTCATTTCTCTCTGTATCCCATATGTCCAGAGTGGGGTACAGTTTGTAGAAGATGCTTATAAAACAGCCAGGAGTAAACACACAAGCACAGGAATGAACTAGCATTTGATTTAATAATGCTGCTATTTGGACAGCCTAGCTGCCAGCAGGGTGACTGATTTTTGTGGTTATTTCGGGTACTCTTCTCCTTGGCAGGGTCAGAGACTAAGGTTCCACGTTTCTCATTTGCCTGCAACAATGGCCATTGGGATCAAAACTTTCCAACCTAATTGAATGTTTGGGGGGTTGGGACCTGCCCAAGGAAAACAAAAGTGTGCTCAATCAAATCTTTTATTTGGAAAATGTTTTTCAGCTGAGAGACCTGGGCCTTGTATCATTGCTAGGCTCTAGGATCCTGTTGCTGCTAAAAGCCAGAGTGGAAATTTAGGAAAATAAAACAATTTAGCCTCACAAACAATAATCTCTTGAATCCGTTAAATCCTTTACAGTTTTTACAAAGGGCTTTGGCTTCCATGATTTGGTTTGACCCTCGAAACAACCCTGTGAAGTTGGTAACAGAGAGGATGGAGTTTCAGGTCATGGGTTTCAATCCCAGCTCCACCACTTCTGGGTCTCGAGGACTTGAGAGTGGTGAGACATTTCTTTAAGATCAGATTTCTCCTTTGTGCAGTGCAGATGATGATGCCTACCTCTTATGATTGCCTTGAGGCCTGATTGGTAATAGGTTTTAGAAGGAGCCTAATTAATAGAGCAAAAATGAGCCAGAATTTAATCTTTGTCCTCCCTCTCTTTGCTTTTGTAAAATGAAGAGAACATAGTGATTTATCTCATAGAATTGTGGTGAAGTGAATAATGCCCATATAAAATACCTGCTCAGTAATAGGTAAGGCTTTTCTTTTGAGACCCTCGTACCTTTTTAAAGTAATGACATTACTAGTTTCCTTCTGAAGATTTCACACGTTAAATTACCTTTGACTTTGGAGGGGGGGAACCTTACAATTTCCAGTTACAAGAAAAAGTGACAGATGCATAGAAAAAACAACAGATTGGGAATTATGGGCCTCGGCTTGGGTTTGGTTCTGGTGCCTCTGAGACAGGCTGAGAACTGGGGCCCTTGACTGGAGTGCTTGCACCTGGGCAAACATCTCGAGCAACAGAACACAAAGAAACTGCAAGAGACTAAAAAGAATTGCATACACCCACAATTGGGGCACATTATGAACCATAAAATACAAAAAAGCCAAAAAACCCAACTGCTGTTTCTGAGGTGTTGGAGCAAAAGCAGGGTACTGTGGATAACCCCGCATAATGCACCGCCAAGAAGGGGGGTGGGCAAGGCACCAAGCTACCCTCCTACCTAACCCCTCTATCCACCCTTGCCCTGCACCTATCCACGCCGACCCTCCCAACTGAGGAACCAGCCAATGCTCCTTGAGAGGGAGCAAGGGCACCTGTTTCTTGCCCTCTCCCTCGTTCTGTAGCACCACGAGTCCAAATAAAGCCTTGCTTGAATTCCTTGTCTGGCTTCTTATCAATTGATTAGAGAGTCTAAGGACCCAGGATGGCCACCCTCTCAGCTTTCTTGCTAAGATCTCTTAGTCACTTTCCTTTTCCGGGCCTTGGGTTCTGTGTGCAGTAAGCAGACTGGACCAGATGAATGTGCCTTGTAGTCCCCAAGAATCTATGTTTTGTTTGTAAATTTTTTGCCCAAATCCAGTAAAAATCCTTAGCACTTAAAAGGGGAAATTTAATCGGAATTTTTTTCTGATTCATGTGCACTTAACCAAACAGAACCCTATTTTCTAAGAGCTCTTTGATGTTTAAGCTGCCTTAAAGAGTCTTTTTTTCTTTTTTTTTTTTCCCCAAGGGGTATTTTAAAAGTTTTTTTTCTTAGAAACAGGAAATCAGGTTTTGGCAAGTGGGAAAGAAATTCGAACGTACCAAGGCTTGGGCGGGGGTTGGGGGGGCGGTGATGGGTGCAGCTGGTTTGTTTTGAGTGGGAGGAATTCGAGAGGGTTCCTGATTGGCAAGAAGTGGCCTGGGCCACCCTCACTCAGCCTCTCGAGGGTCTGCCAACTTGAAAGGCTGTGTGAACTTCTGGGGTGATGACAAGGGAGGCGTGCCTGAAGCAGTTCCTAAGGCTTTAAGGACTGGCTGAAAGTTTTCTTTTATTCCTCAGCCCTGCATCTTTCTTCTTTCTCTTTTGCGATATTTGGCAATCACCAAATATCTTAAATGATCTCTAATGAAAATGTTTTTCACTAGATAATCAACTTTTCTTTCCTGGAAAAAAAAAAGATGGGGTGTTGGGGTAAAGAAAAGGAAAAAAACCAAACAGATGAACACAGGATGAGTGCGTGTGGCAGACAGTCCAGTTACCTCTTTGAAAACTGAAATCTCTGAGCATGGTGATTTTAACAAGTAAAATGTTGTCTAATAGGCAACTGGGGTGGCGGTCGGAAGTGCCAGGTCTGCCTGCTGTCAGCCACTGGACTTGGAACAGTTAGTTCCCTTCAGTCCTCCAAGGGGAAGTTTCTCATCTACAACGTGGAGAAATGAGGACTGCTTCACATGAGACAATGTATAGTTTCAGCTCCCGAATAGTTGCTCAACGAATGCCACCGCCCCACCCCCCACCATGATTATAAGTCGCGTTATTGGCTTCGGTGGATGGGCAGTGCTTTGGCTGAAAGACAGGTCTGTCCCTTGTCCTTCTGCAGAGTGCTGGTGTGGATGCTGAGGTGGTGCTGGGGGAAAACGTGCTGGGCTGGGAGCCAGATGACCTAGCCTCTAGCTTCTTTTTCTTTTAAATTGTGGTTAAAAAACCACATGATATAAAGTTTACCCTCTTAATTTTTAGGTGTACATTTCAGTAGTGTTAACTTTATTCACATTATTGTGTAACAGATCTCTAGAACTTTTTTACCTTGCAAAACTGAAACCCAATATCCATGGAACTGCTCCCCTCCCCCTCGTCACAGGCCCTGACAACCACCATTCTGCTTTCTGTTTCCATGATTTTGACTACTCTAGAAAACTCATGTGAGTAGAATCATGCAGTATTTGTCTTTTTGTGACTGGCTTATATTTCACTCAGCATAATGTCCTCAAGTTTCATTCATGTTGTAGCATGTGATAGGATGCTTATTTTTAAAGGCTGAGTAATATTCCATTGTATGTATAAACCATGTTTTCTTTATTCATCTGGGAATGTGTTTTTTTTTTTTTTTAAATTTTTGGCTACACTGGGTCTTTATTGTTGTGTGTGGGCTTTCTCTAGTTGGGGCAAGCAGACTCCTCATTGAAGTGGCTTCTGTTGTGGAGAACAGACTCTAGGTGCTTGTTCCTAGAAGAAAGAAATCTGTTTTCTTCTGTTCCTAGAAGAAAAGAAATCCTAAAAGAAATCTGTTCCTAGCTTCTGTAGTAGTAGTTGTGCAAGGGCTTAGTTTCCTCACAGCATACGGGACCTTCCTGGACCAAGGATCAAACCTGTGTCTCTGGCATCAGTAGGGAGATTCTTAACCACTGGGCCACTGGGGAGGCCTTGCCAGGGGGTTTTTGAGCTGCTTCCACCTCTACACTATAGTAAATAATGCTGTAACAACACAGTTGTACAACTACCTCTTCAATATTCTGCTTTCAAATCTTTTGGATATATACCCAGAAGTGAAATAAAGTGAAATTGCTGAATCATGTGGTAATTGTATTTTTAGTTTTTTGATGAAACTTATACTCTTTTCTCAAGTGTACCATTTTACATTCCTACCAGCCATGACAATTTCTTCATATCCACTCCAACACTTTGCTTTTGTTTTTGTGTGTGTGGTTTGCTTTTTAAATAGTAGCCATTCTAATTGGTGGGCTTTCCTAATAGCTCAGTTGGTAAAGAATCTGCCTGCAATGCAGGAGACCCTGATTCGATTCCGGATCGGGAAGATTCCCTGGAGAAGGGAAAGGCTACCCACTCCAATATTGTTGGGCTTCCCTTGTGGCTCAGCTAGTAAAGAATCCACCTGCAATGTGGGAGACCTGGGTTTGATTCCTGGGTTGGGAAGATCCCCTGGAGAAGGGAAAGGCTACCCATCCCAGTATTCTGGCCTGGAGAATTCCATGGACTATCCATGGGGTTGCAAAGAGTCGGATATGATTGAGCAACTTTCACCTCACTTCACCTCATTTTAGTTGGTATGAGGTAATATTTTACTGTGATTTTGATTTCCAGATTACCTGACTTATAATGTGCTCCTATCTCTTTTATCTGATGGCCTTGTGACTCTCGTGAGATGTTTATGCTCTTTGTTTTAAGGGGGCCTATGGTAGGCTTATCTAGAGTGATGATTTAGATGCAGGCGAGTATGGATGGGCAACGTTCCCAGGTGTATTCATTTCCTAGGGCTGCCTAGTAAAGCAGCACAAACTAAATGGCTAAAACAACAAAAATGTGTTGTCTTATGGTTTTGGAGGAGAGAAGGCAAAGTGTCAGTAGGGATGATCTGAGGGAGAATCTACTCCGCACTTCTTCTCTAACTTCTGATGGTTGTTGGCAATTGTTGGTGTTCCTTGGCTTATAGAAACATCACCCCATCTCTGCTTTCATGTTTACATGATATTTTCCCTGTGTAGGTAACTATATCCAAATTTCCCCTTTTCATAGATGCCTGTTTTATTAGAATAGGCCTACCCTAATGACCTAATTTTAACCTAATTACTTCTGTAAAGGCCCAATTTTCATATAAGGTCACATTCTAGGTACTTGGGTGTTATGATTTTAGGGGGACACAATTCAATCTGCAACATCAGGCATCTTGTAGCTTGCATCTGCATGTTATTGGGAATATCTAGGAACTGAAGAACTAGATCTGGAGTCACAGAAGATGAGGACCCAAGGGAGGAAGTCATAATTCATTTACCTATTTCCAGTTTTTTAAGGAATCTTCACACTGTTCTCCATAGTGGCTGTACTAGCTTGCATTCCCACCAACAGTGTAAGAGGGTTCCCTTTTCTCCACACCCTCTCCAGCATTTGTTGCTTGTAGACTTTTGGATAGCAGCCATTCTGACTGGTGTGAAATGTTACCTCATTGTGGTCTTGATTTGCATTTCTCTGATAATGAGTGACATTGAGCATCTTTTCATGTGTTTGTTAGCCATCTGTATGTCTTCTTTGGAGAAATGTCTGTTTAGTTCTTTGGCCCATTTTTTGATTGGGTCGTTTATTTTCTGGAATTGAGCTGCAGGAGTTGTTTGTATATTTTTGAGATTAGTTGTTTGTCAGTTGCTTCATTTGCTATTATTTTCTCCCATTCNTTAAGGAATCTCCACACTGTTCTCCATAGTGGCTGTACTAGTTTGCATTCCCACCAACAGTGTAAGAGGGTTCCCTTTTCTCCACACCCTCTCCAGCATTTATTGCTTGTAGACTTTTAGATAGCAGCCATTCTGACTGGCGTGAAATGGTACCTCGTTGTGGTTTTGATTTGCATTTATCTGATCATGAGTGACGTTGAGCATCTTTTCATGTGTTTGTTAGCCATCCGTATGTCTTCTTTGGATAAATGTCTGTTTAGTTCTTTGGCACATTTTTTGATTGGGTCATTTATTTTTCTGGAATTGAGCTGCAGGAGTTGCTTGTATATTTTTGAGATTAATTCTTTGTCCATTGCTTCATTTGCTATTATTTTCTCCCATTCAGAAGGCTGTCTTTTCACCTTGCTTATAGTTTCCTTTGTTGTGCAGAAGCTTTTAAGTTTAATTAGGTCCCATTTGTTTATTTTTGCTTTTATTTCCAGTATTCTGGGAGGTGGGTCATAGAGGATCCTGCTGTGATGTATGTCGGAGAGTGTTTTGCCTATGTTCTCCTCTAGGAGTTTTATAGTTTCTGATCTTACATTTAGATTTTTAATCCATTTTGTTTATTTTTGTGTATGGTGTTAGAAAGTATTTTAGTTTCATTCTTTTACAAGTGGTTGACCAGTTTTCCCAGCACCACTTGTTAAAGAGATTGTCTTTTCTCCATTGTATATTCTTGCCTCCATTGTCAAAGACAATGTATCCATAGGTGTGTGTATTTATCTCTGGGCTTTCTACTTTGTTACATTGATCTATATTTCTGTCTTTTTGCCAATACCATACTGTCTTGATGACTGTGGTTTTGTAGTAGAGCCTGAAGTCAGGCAGGTTGATTCCTCCAGTTCCATTCTTTCTAAGATCACTGGGCTATTCAAGGGTTTTTGTATTTCCATACAAATTGTGAAATTATTTGTTTTACCTCTGTGAAAAATACTGTTGGTAGCTTGATAGGGATTGCATTCACTCTAAAGATTGCTTTGAGTATTATACTCATTTTCACTATATTGATTCATCTAATCCTTGAACACGGTATATTTCTCCATCTACTAGTGTCCTCTTTGATTTCTTTCACCAGTGTTTTATAGTTCTCTATATATAGGTCTTTTGTTTCTCTAGGTAGATATATTCCTAAGTTTTTTTTTCTTTTCATTGCAATGATGAATGGAATTGTTTCCTTAATTTCTCTTTCTATTTTCTCATTATTAGTGTATAGGAATGCAAGGGATTCCTGTGTGTTGATTTTATATCCTGCAATTATACTTTTTTAAATTGTTTCTATGAGAGCATTGTATTTAAAATTTCTTCCCATTTTCCCTCACTGCTTCCTGGGAAAGTTTGCATGCCTATGGCTGATTCATATTTATGTATAGCAAAAACCATCACAATATTGTAAAGCAATCCTCCAATTAAAATCATTGGCCTACCCTGGTGGCTCAGCTGGTAAAGAATCTGCTTGCAATGCAAGGGACCTGGGTTCAATCACTGGCTCAGGAATATTCCCTGGAGAAGGAAATGGCTACCCACTCCAGCATTCTTGTTGGCAAATTCCATGGACAGAGGAGCCTGGCAAGACATAGTCCATGGGATTATATATGTATGTGTATGGATATATATTCATATATATTCATGATTTGTTGTTAAAAGACAAATACAAGGAGTGAAATGCAGTCTTAGTATGGTACCTTCTGTATATAATAAGGTAACTAAGAATATATATTTGTATTTGCATTTACAAGGGAAAAAAAATCAAACAAAAGTTCTACCATGCCAGTGACAGAGACTAGATGAATGCTTGATTGATAGAACCAGACATTTTATTCTATACCACTTTTTTAAAAATAAAATATGTAAATTTGTTATTTATTCTAAAAGTAGAACAAAAAGCAATAAAATTAAAAGATACAAGAAAACCTGCTCAACTGTACCCAAACTTTAATTCCCAGGCAGCCTTCTGAGTACTTACTGGGCTTTCTGGATAAATCAATACCAAGAAAGAAGATTCCCAGAAAAGGATTATAGCCTCCATCTTAACATGATAAACAAATTGGAAGTTTCCTTCATAACTTTTTTTTTTTTTTTTTTCCTAGGCATCTGACTTATAAATTTGAGTCTCTGATAATAGTCAACCTAAGTATACTGACATGACAATGTGCCAGCGCTATAAGGATGGTGCATTCATTAAGATAAAACCTATGAGTTTATAAGCCTTTTGAGTAAATCACCATTTATACTTACCCTATATCACTCAGAACACGTATGTTTGTCTTTTTATGTACAAGTGCGTGCTTAATAATTATTAAGTTGAATTACATAGAAACATTTTTACATCTTAACTACTGACATATTTGTAATGCAGAAGACTGAACAGTAAACTTAAATGGATTATGCACTTAAAACTATTTACTTTCACTTCAATACAGAAGACACTGATGGAGAGCACAAATAAAAGGCTCTACTTACTAAAATTTAACAAGTCTGGTTTCTTTTTTTAAACTATCACTTTGTTCTGATCTCCTCAGCCTTCCTCCCTCTTCCGGTTGCTCTCTACATGTAATCCAATCATCATTTTCATTATTATTTTTCTTTCACCTTTATTCAGAACAAGTAATACAAATTGCCCTGTTTTTTGTATATCAGTTCAGTTCAGTCACTCGAACACATCCAACTCTTTGCAACCCCATGGACTGCAGCATGCCAGATTTCCCTGTCCATCACCATTTCCAGGAGCTTACTCAAACTCATGTCCATCAAGCCAGTGATGCCATCCAACCATCTCATCCTCTGTTGTCCCCTTTTCCTCCCGCCTTCAACCTTTCCCAGCATCAGGAGCTTTTCAAATGAGTCACTTCTTCGCATCAGGTCACCAAAGTATTGGAGTTTCAGCTTCAGCATCAGTCCTTCCTATGATTAGTCAGGACTGATTTTCTTTAGGATGGACTGGTTGGATCTCCTTGGTGTCCAAGGGACTCTCAAGAGTCTTCTCCAACACTACAGTTCAAAAGCATCAATTCTTTAGTGCTCAGCTTTCTTTATACTCCAACTCTCACATCCATACATGACTCCTGGAAAAACCATAGCTTTGACGAGAGGGACCTTTGTTGGCAAAGTAATGTCTCTGCTTTTCAATATGCTGTCTAGGTTGGTCAGAATGATCAGACCAAACAACAGAATGATCTCTGTTCATTTCCAAGGCAAACCATTCAATATCACAGTAATCCAAGTCTATGCCCCAACCAGTAAGGCTGAAGAAGCTGAAGTTGAACAGTTCTATGAAGACCTACAAGAACTTTTAGAACTAGCACCCAAAAAAGGCCTCTTTTTCATTATAGGGGACTGGAATGCAAAAGTAGGAAGTCAAGAAACACCTGGAGTAACAGGCAAAATTGGCTTTGGAGTACAGAATGAAGCAGGGCAAAGGCTAATAGAGTTTTACCAAGAGAATACACTGGTCATAGCAAACACCCTCTCCCAACAACACAAGAGAAGACTCTACACATGAACATCACCAGATGGCCAATACTGAAATCAGATTGATTATA
>SJYX01004759.1:446131-486784 GCA_006410675.1 Oreotragus oreotragus
AGATGGTGACTGCAGCCATGAAATTAAAAGACGCTTACTCCTTGGAAGGAAAGTTATGACCAACTTAGATAGCATATTGAAAAGCAGAGACATTACTTTGCCAACAAACGTCCGTCTAGTCAAGGCTATGGTTTTCCCAGTGGTCATGTATGGATGTGAGAGTTGGACTCTGAAAAAGGCTGAGCACCGAAGAATTGATGCGTTTGAACTGTGGTGTTGGAGAAGACTCTTGAGAGTCCCTTGGACTGCAAGGAGATCCAACCAGTCCATTCTGAAGGAGATCAGCCCTGGGATTTCTTTGGAAGGAATGATGCTAAAGCTGAAACTCCAGTACTTTGGCCACCTCATGTGAAGAGTTGACTCATTGGAAAAGACTCTGATGCTGGGAGGGATTGGGGGCGGGAGGAGAAGGGGACGACCGAGGATGAGATGGCTGGATGGCATCACAGACTCGATGGACGTGAGTCTGAGTGAACTCCGGGAGATGATGATGGACAGGGAGGCCTGGCGTGCTGCGATTCATGGGGTCGCAAAGAATCGGACACGACTGAGCGACTGAACTGAACTGAACTGAACTGGTTATTTGGGGTCTTTTGAGTTTCCATTCAAATTATTTGTTCTTGTTCTGTGAAAAGTGAAAAATGCCATGGGTGTTTTGAATGGGACTTCATCGAATCTATGGATTGTTTTGGGTATGACATTTTAACAATATTCTTCCAGTCCATAAATACATTTTAACAATATTCTTCGAATCCACAAGCACAGTATTTCTTTCAATTGTGTCATCTTCAATTTCTTTCATCAATGTCATACTTTTCAGGGTATAGTTTTTTTCACCTTATTGGTGAAGTTTATTTTTAGGTATTTTATTTTTTTGATTCAATTGTAAATGGAATTTGTAAAATTCTCTTTCTAATAACTTGCTGTTAATGTATAGAAATGCCATTAATTTCTGTAAATTTTTATCCTGCAACTTTACTGAATTCATTTATTAGATCTAATAGTTATTTATTTGGTAGAGCCTTTAAGGTTTTCTATATATAGAATCATGTCACCTGCAAATACAGCTTTACTTTCTTTCCAATATGGATGCTTTTTATTTCTTTTTCTTGCCTACTATTGCTAGGACTTCCCATACTATGTTGAATAAAAGCTACAGGAGCGGACATCCTTGTTTGGTTCCTGATCTTAGAGGAAAAGCTTTCAGCTTTTCACTATTGAAAATGATGTCAGCTGTGGGTTTATAATATATGGCCTTTATTATGTTAAGGTATGTTCTCTGTATATCCACTTTGATAGTTTTTTAAAATCATAAATGTTGAATTTTGTGAAATGTTTTTTCTGCATCTATTGAAATGATCATATGATTTTTATTCTTCTGTTTATTAATATGGTGTATCACATTGGTTGGATGTTAAAGCATCCTTATATCTCTGGAACTAATTCAACTTGATCATGGTGTGTGATCTTTTTAATATATTGTTGAATTCAGTTTCTGATATTTTGTTGAGTATATTTGCATCTTGGTTCATTAGGGATATTGGGAAGTAATTTTCTCTTTTGATAGTGTATTTGTCTGGTTGTGGTATCAGGGTAATTGTGGTCCTACGAAATGAGTTTGGAAGTGTTCCTTCCTCAGATTTTTTTTTTTTTTTTAGAATACCTTGAGTATAGGTGTTAACTTCTTTAAATGTCTGATGTTCGCCCATCCTGGTTGCAGCTTGTGTGCTGGGCTGAGGTGATGGGGCTTGGGGTGCTGGCCCAGCCTAGTTATGGGTTAGTGAGTTGGCCTCTGTGTTGGGTAGGTAGGGCGCAGGGTGCTCTCCGGTCTTGGTTGCTGCTGTTCTGTTGTGCAGGGAAGGGGGACTCAGGGTGCTCACCCATCCTGGTTGTGGCTCAGTCTCTGTGTAGGGTGACAGGGCTCAGGCTGCTTGCCAAGAGTGGTCGCTGCTTGGACTGCTTGCAGACCCAGCTGCGGTCTGTGCAATTGTCTGGCTCAGTTTTGGTAGAGCCTTAATTCTTGATAATGCCATTCAGCGCTCAAAACCTTCCATGGCTATTCACTGGTTAACAGTACAGTCGTCTCTTGAGTTGAGGGTCAGAATCTTCCATGATTAAGACCCAAGGAAAACTTTGATGCTACCCACTAGTATTTCTGGTCTCCTCCTTCCAGTCACATGAGTGATTGTCCTTCCAGCACGTTGACATTAGCCAAGGCCATAAAGTTTGATTTTGCCAATGAAATATGAACAGAATTGACATAGATCATATCTAGGTGGAAATGTTTAAGAATTGTAGAGTCACTCTTCATGGTTCTTCTTCCCTTGCTCCAGTGATCATGGAAGTATGCATGAAAGTGGAGGTGTCACAAAATTGGAGAATCCTTGAATGCTGTACCAATGTGAGGGAAAGTTATCCTAGTTAGGTACTCAGACTAACTAGGGACTTTGGGCTAGAAATCAACTTTTATTGTGCATTATCATTGACATTTGGGGCTGTTATTACAGTACAACTTACTTTATTATGATTGACAACAGAATTCTCTCTCCTATTATAGCTTTACCTAAAGCTACTTTCCTTACTGGGACGAACATGTATTTTGACATCAGAAGACTTACATAGTTTTTACCTTTAGAGGAAGGATATAAGCAACATTTCCCATATACAGTAGTTTTCTTGGCTCACAGTAGGTCAACATAAAATATTTTCATCTTTTCCCTCCATCCCAACACACCCTAGCCATATCGGAATATTTGTTTTTTGCCTCCACACACCCACAGACAAGAAATCTCTCCTGAATTCTTTTTTTAAAGTTGAGTTTTAAATAAATTCCAGTGTTGCAGGGGACATTGTTAGAACTAGCCACAAAGCAGTCTGAGGTTTACACATATCAAAGGAGCTGATCTGGGTTTGTTAACAGAAGAATAAACATTGCTAAAAGTCAGAAAGATGAATAGAGTAATATATGAATTAGGAAGATAACTGCTCTAAAACCAAGCTCTCTTACATGTACAGAATGTTAATATTTAATGAAAAGTCAACACTTTTATATCTTTTACTTATAAGACCTCAGTGGCATACTGCATTTTGTCATTCATTCCAAAATATTTATTAAGTTTTTACCATATGCCAAGGGGTGTTTTAGGCACTGGGATAAAGCAAAGGATAAGATAGACCAGAATTCTACCCTTAAAGTATTTTCTTCTTAGGAAGGGAGATAGAAGGTAAAAATTAGACAACAAACAAACCAACTACTTTCAGCTGGTGATAAATATTATGAAGGAAAGAAACACTGTGTGGCAGAAAGGGATAGTGCTGTGGTACTTATTTGGTATGGGTTAGAAAACCTCTTTCAGGAGTGACACGTGTGCTGAGTGCTGAAACAGAGCCAGCCAAAGGAATGTCTTGGGGAAGAGGGAGAAAGCAAGTGAGATGCTTTGGAGCTTCAAGGGATAAGAAGAGAGGACATTGTGACTAGGGCAGTAGAGGAGAGCAGAGGAGAGAGCATACGGAATAAGGTGAGAGAGGCAGGCATGGGTCAGAATATTCAAAGTCTGTGGTCTTATTCTTGGTAGGACTTGCTTATTTTCTTTTATTATGAGCTTATATTAGTTTTTTAAATTGAAGTATATTTACTGATTATGTATTATATATTGAAGTATTTTTGTTGTATATATATGTGTGTGTGTCTGTGTGTGTGTGCTTATGGAATATCTACATGTATATATTTTTTCAGATTTTTTTCCCTTACAGGTTGTTACAAAATATTGAATATAGTGCCCTGTGCTATATATGATTTCCTTTTTGTTGTTTCTTTTATATGTAGTAGTGTATATATGGGCTTCCCAGCTGATGCAGTGATAAAGAGTCTGCATGCCAAATGCAGGAGAAAGGTTCAGACCTGGGGTCAGGAAAATTCTGTAGAGTAGGAAATGGCAACTTGCTCCAATATTCTTGGCTGGAAAATTCCATGGACAGTAGAGCCTAGTGGGCTGCAGTCCATGGGGTCACGATTAGTCAGACGTGACTGAACATTTATGCACAAGTGTATATATATTAACCCCTAGTTGGAGAAGACTCTTGAGAGTCCCTTGGACTTCAAGGAGATCCAACCAGTCCATTCTGAAGGAGATCAGACCTGGGATTTCTTTGGAAGGAATGATGCTAAAGCTGAAACTCCAGTACTCTGGCCACCTCATGTGAAGAGTTGACTCATTGGAAAAGACTTTGATGCTGGGAGGGATTGGGGGCAGGAGGAGAAGGGGACGACCAAGGATGAGATGGCTGGATGGCATCACTGAGTCGATGGACGTGAATCTGAGTGAACTCCAGGAGTTAGTGATGGACAGGGAGGCCTGGTGTGCTGCGATTCATGGGGTCGCAAAGAGTTGGACACGACTGAGCGACTGAACTGAACTGAACTGAGTCCTAATTTATCCCCTCTCATTTCCCCCTTTGGTAACCATATATTTGTTTTTATGTCTATGAGTCTATTTCTGTTTTGTATATAAGTTCACTGGTATTTTTTTTTAGATCCACATATGAATGATATCATATGATATTTGTCTTTATCTGGCTTACTACACTTAGTATGGTAGTCTCTAAGTCTATCCATGTTGCTGCCAATGGCATTATTTTGTTATCTTTTATGGCTAATATTCCATTGTGTATATATACACACACACCCCACATCTTTTTTATCCATTCATCTGTCAATGGGCATTTAAGTTGTTTCTGTGTCTCAGCTATTGTAAATAGTGCTGCAGTGAACACTGGGGTGTGTGTATCTTTTCTGGATATATGCCCAGGAGTGGAATTGTTGGATATATGGGAGGTCTATTTTTAGTTTTTTAAGGAACTTCCACACTGTTCTGTTGAGCATCTTTTTATGTGCTTATTTGACATACACATAATATATATTATATGTATTTCTGCTGTGAATGTTCAAATCTTCTGTTGATTTTTAAAAACTGGCTCTTTTGTTTTCCTACTATTGAGTTTTGAGAGTTCTTCTCAGATTTCATATAAAATCCATTATCAGATTAGTGCTTTGTAAATATTTTTTCTCAGGCTCTGACCTTTCCTTTCAGTCTCTTAACAGTGTCTATCAGTTTATCAATTTGTTCTTTTATGGATCATGGTTGTACTGTCTTATCTAAGAAAAAAATCTTTGCCTGGTTCAAGGCCACAAAATTTTTTTCTGTGTTATCTTCTAAAAGTTTTATAGTTGAGGTTTTTAAAATTTGCAAATATTTATTCATATTTTCTTTATTACTTTATTCATCAACAAACACTTACTTAGGCTATTTCTCTGCCTTGGCTATTGTGAATAATGTTTCAATGAATATAGGGAAACAGATATCTCTTTGAGACAGGGATTTCATTTCCTTTGGCTATAATCTGAGAGAGATGGGAATACCAGACTACCTGACCTGCCTCTTGAGAATTCTGTATGCAGGTCAGGAAGCAACAGTTAGAAATGGACATGGAACAACAGACTGGTTCCAAATAGGAAAAGGAGTACATCAAGGCTGTATATTGTCACCCTGCTAAATTGGTAATAAGGAGTTCATGATCTGAGCCACAGTCAGCTCCTGGTCTTGTTTTGGTTGACTGTATAGTGCTTCATCTGGTCTCATCACTTCATGGGAAATAGATGGGGAAACGGTGGAAACAGTGTAAGAGTTTGTTTTGGGGGGCTCCAAAATCGCTGCAGACGGTGATTGCAGCCTTGAAATTAAAAGAAGCTTACTCTTTGGAAAAAAAGTTATGACCAACCTAGATAGCATATTCAAAAGCAGAGACATTGCTTTGCCGACTAAGGTCCATTTAGTCAAGGCTATGGTTTTTCCTGTGGTCATGTATGGATGTGAGAGTTGGACTGTGAAGAAGGCTGAGCACCAAAGAATTGATGCTTTTGAACTGTGGTATTGGAGAAGACTCTTGAGAGTCCCTTGGACTGCTAGGAGATCCAACCAGTCCATTCTGAAGGAGATCAGACCTGGGATTTCTTTGGAAAGACTGATGCTAAAGCTGAAACTCCAGTACTTTGGCCACCTCATGTGAAGAGTTGACTCATTGGAAAAGACTCTGATGCTGGGAGGGATTGGGGGCAGGAGGAGAAGGGGACAACCGAGGATGAGATGGCTGGATGGCATCACTGACTCGATGGACATGAGTCTNAACTCCAGTACTTTGGCCACCTCATGCGAAGAGTTGACTCATTGGAAAAGACTCTGATGCTGGGAGGGATTGGGGGCAGGAGGAGAAGGGGACGACCGAGGATGAGATGGCTGGATGGCATCACGGACTCAATGGACGTGAGTCTGAGTGAACTCCGAGAGTTAGTGATGGACAGGGAGGCCTGGCATGCTGCGATTCATGGGGTCACAAAGAGTCGGACACGACTGAGCAACTGAACTGAGCTGAACTGAACTGGTAAATCCAGCAGTAGGATTGCTGGATCATATCATGGTTCTATTTTTAATTTTTTGAGGTACTTCTATGCTCTTTGGCATGGTGGCTGTACCAGTTTTACATTCCCACTAACAGTGACTGAGGATTCCCTTTTCTGTGAATTCTTTCCAACACTTACTTCTCTTTGATAATAGCCATTCTAACAGGTGTGAAATAATATCTCACAGTAATTTTGATTTGCATTTCCCTGGTTGTTAGCGATGTTGAGCACATTTTCATGTACCTGGTGCCCATTTCATGAACCTGTATTTCTTCTTTGGAAAAATTTCTACCCAGGGTTCTTTTCCCATTCTTTAATTATATGAATTTTTTTTTTTTTTGCTATTGAATTGCATGAGTTCCTGATATAATTTTATATTAACCTCATATCAGATATATGGTTTGCAGGTATTTCTGAACCCATTCCATATATTGCTTTCACTTTGTTGATTTTTTTCTTCTGTTGTGTGGAGTTTTTATGGAGTTTTTATCCCATTTGTTTGTTTTTGCTTTTGTTGCTTATGCTTTTGATTTCACCTACAAAAATGTGCTGCCAAGATCAATCTCAAGGAGACTTTTCCTCTAGGTGTTTTATGGCTTCTGGTCTCACATTTAAGTCTTTAATCCATTTCAAGTTAATTTTTGTGAATGTGCAGTTTAGCTTTTACATTAGATCTTCATGTGATCTACTTGGCTCATTTTTCTATATTGTTTGAAGTATAGATCAAAATTAGCTTTTTTTTTGCATATGAATGCTTTAGCACCATTTTTTGAAAAGACTATTATTTCTCCATTAAATTGCCATCTCTTTCTTTGTTAAAAAAATCAGTTGGGTACATATGTGTGGGTCTATTCCTGAACCCTATATGATTCCATTGATCCATTTATCTGTAATAATATCACAATATCTTCATTATTGTAGCTTTATAGTAAGTCTTGAAATTGGATAGCAATAGCCCTTCAATTTTGCTCTTCATCAAAGTTGTTTTAACTAGTCTAGATGATTTCCATTTCCACATGAATTTTAGAATCAGTCTGTTAATTCCTCCAAAAAAACCCAAAAACCCTCCTGGAATTTTTGTTGAGATATGTTGAATCAATAAGACAAAATAGGTAGCATTGATAAAAACGTCTAAACCTTGAATAAGATTTCGCTCTCCATTTATTTAGATCTTCTTTAACCTCTGTAATATTTTGTCATTTTAAGTGTATATTTCTTCACAACTTTTGTCAGACTTAATTGTATTTATATTTTTGATGCTTTTGTAAATGACATTTAAAAAACTTTCTGTTTATGATTATTTATTGCTAGTACATAGAAGTACAATTGAATTTTGAATATTGGCAATGTATTCTTCCTCTTTGTTATACTTGTATAGAGAATTTTCTAAGTAGATAGTTTTGTTATCTATGAATAAAGACAGTTTTGTTTCATCTTTTCCAATCTGGACGCCTGCTATTTTCTGTCCCAACCCCCAGTACAATGTCAAATAGAAGTAAAAAGAGGAGACATCTTTATCGTATTCCTGATCTTCGGAGGGAAAACATTCAGTCTTTTACCATTAAGAATGACTCTAGCCGTAGGGTTTTCACAGGTGCATTTTATCAGATTGAGGAGGTTCCATTCTTTTCTTAGTTTGCTAAGAGTTTTCAACAGAAAAGGATGTTGTCAAGTGCTTAATATTATTTTTTTGAATCTATTGATGGCTATATATATATATATTAGTTTGTTTATATAGTGAATTATATTAATTAACTTTTTGAATACTAAAACAACTTTAGATTCCTAGGCTGGATCCTGCTTGGTCATGATGAATTGACCTTTTTTTTTTTTACATTTTAAAATTCAATTTGCTAAAAATTTTTTCATATTGCATCTTTGTTTATATGACAAATTACATCTAATGTGATTACTAATATGCTTAGGTTTAGGTCTATCATCTTGCTATTTGTTTTGTATTTGTCCCATCTTCACTTCCTTTTCTCTTATTTTAGGTTGGTAATTTTTTATTATTCAATTTTATCTCCTTTTTAACTTTTTAGCTAAATCTCTTTATTTTGTTGTCTTAATGGTTGATTTAAGGTTTATAGGGCTTCCCTGGTGGCTCAGACAGTAAAGAATCTGCCTGCAATGTAGGAGACCTGGGTTTGATCCCTGGTTTGGGAAGATCCCCTGGAGAAGGAAATGGTGACTCACTCCAGGATTCTTGCCTAGGAAATCCCATGGACAGAGGAGCCTGGTGGGCTATAGTCCATGGGGTCACAAAGAGTTGGACGTGACTGAGCAACTAACAAACTAAGGTTTAATAGTATATAAACCAACACTGTTTCCTTTGGGAACCCTGGGGAAGAAATAGAGAAGGGTTGTTTTGCTGTCTTCCCTGGGCCTCATGGTCTTTTTTAGTGGACCTAAAGCTGAGGGATACCTTGGGTTCCAATACTTCAAGAGAGTATGGTATACTCAGTGTAAGTTTCGTAGTTAGGGGGCAATTTGTCCTGTTTTTAAAATTCTAGTTAGCTTCTGACAGTTATACAAAGAAAGATTATAGAAGAAGTCACAGAGGAAGCTCCTGAATATCTACCAGGAAGGTTGGTGGAACAGTCTGGAAATACTAATACAAGGGTAAGAGTGACAAGGGTGGCAGAAGCCTGGTTTAGACCTGTCCCTGTGCTCCTCCCATGTGGAGGTTCAGAGTTACCTTATTGCTCAAAAGAGGGTGCTCTTCTCAGGTGAGACCTCCCACCCCCCTACCCAGCCTGGCAAGTGACATATGTTGACACGGTTTGGCACAACTCTAGATTTTAAAGTGCTGGTAGTGTGAAATGCTGAGAAATTTCTGGGCTGAGTCTCTTTAGTTCCTCAAGAGTTCCACATTCTTCACCTGCAGGTCTTTGCCCGTGTGGTCATCTCATCTTGAAGTACTCTCCTCTTGTTGCCCACTCTGTGTGCCTATTTCCTAGAGATCTCAACTGAAGGTGAATCTTCCTCCAGAGAGTTTTCCCCAAATTCTTCCTACCCACACACCTGAAGTGTTAGATCACCTTCCATGTGCTTTCATTTTGTCCCCATCCTGTCTCAGATGATGTCCTCTTCCTTACAGAGCTTATGCTCCAGTGGGGAGAGAAAAAAGAAATGACATCTTTTGACATCTGTTATTTACTCCATGCCAGACCTTGTTTAATGTTCTGCAGACTGCCAGTAATATTGTGGGATGGATAAACCAGTGAGATTGTTGGTAAGGCAGGTAGGTGGTTTGCACAGAGAGAACTGTGACCTTGGAAGGGTCTATCCTGGAGGATTTGGTGAGGGATTGAGAGTAAGGTGGTGCTAGTGATAAAGAGACTTCCCTGGTGTCTCAGAGGATAAAGCGTCTACCTGCAATGCAGGAGACCTGGGTTCAATCCCTGGGTTGGGAAGATTCCCTGGAGAAGGAAATGGCAACCCACTCCAGTATTCTTGCCTGGAGAATCCCATGGACAGAGGAGCCTGGTGGGCTACAGTCCACGGGGTTGCAAAAAGTCAGACACGACTGAGCAACTTCACACACAGTGGTAAAGAACTTGCCTGCTAACGCAGGAACCATAAGAGACTCAGGTTTGATCCCTAGGTCAGGCAGATCCCCTGGAGAATGGCATGGCAACCCACTTCAGTATTGTTGCTCGGGGAATCCCATGGACAGAGGAGTCTGGCGGGCTACAGTTCATAGGGTTGTAAAGAATTAGGCACAACTGAAGCAAGTTAACATACACACACACACACACACAAACTTCACACACAGTGGTAAAGAACTTGCCTGCTAACGCAGGAACCATAAGAGACTCAGGTTTGATCCCTAGGTCAGGCAGATCCCCTGGAGAATGGCATGGCAACCCACTTCAGTATTGTTGCTCGGGGAATCCCATGGACAGAGGAGTCTGGCGGGCTACAGTTCATAGGGTTGTAAAGAATTAGGCACAACTGAAGCAAGTTAACATACACACACACACACACACAGAATAAACCATCCTTAGTAGCATAGGGAGAGTTAAGGCCCTTTCCCTTCACATCTTCCTGCAGTTTTCCCTCCAACTAAGGTGACTGCAGCCATGAAATTAAAAGACGCTTACTCCTTGGAAGAAAAGTTATGACCAACCTGGATAGTATATTCAAAAGCAGAGACATTACTTTGCCAACTAAGATCCGTCTAGTCAAGGCTATTGTTTTTCCTGTGGTCATGTATGGATGTGAGAGTTGAACTGTGAAAAAGGCTGACTGCTGAAGAGTTGATGCTTTTGAACTGTGGTGTTGGAGAAGACTCTTGAAAGTCCCTTGGACTGCAAGGAGATCCAACCAGTCCATTCTGAAGGAGATCAACTCTGAGATTTCTTTGGAAGGAATGATGCTAAAGCTGAAACTCCAGTACTTCGGTCACCTCATGCGAAGAGTTGACTCATTGGAAAAGACTCTGATGCTGGGAGGGATTGAGGGCAGGAGGAAAAGGGGATGAGCAGAGACATTACTTTGCCAACTAAGATCCGTCTAGTCAAGGCTATTGTTTTTCCTGTGGTCATGTATGGATGTGAGAGTTGAACTGTGAAAAAGGCTGACTGCTGAAGAGTTGATGCTTTTGAACTGTGGTGTTGGAGAAGACTCTTGAAAGTCCCTTGGACTGCAAGGAGATCCAACCAGTCCATTCTGAAGGAGATCAACTCTGAGATTTCTTTGGAAGGAATGATGCTAAAGCTGAAACTCCAGTACTTTGGTCACCTCATGCGAAGAGTTGACTCATTGGAAAAGACTCTGATGCTGGGAGGGATTGAGGGCAGGAGGAAAAGGGGACGACAGAGGATGAGATGGCTGGATGGCATCACGGACTCGATGGACATGAGTTTGAGTGAATTCCGAGAGATGGTGATGGACAGGGAGGCCTGGCGTGCTGCGATTCATGGGGTCGCAAAGAGTCGGACATGACTGAGCAACTGAACTGAACTAAACTGAACTGAAGGCAACTCTGATGACCATCTGTGATATGGATTTATTCTCATCCACCAACCAGGCTAATAATGATTGTCTTGACTTCTAATAGTATGTACTAATTTTGCCCGTATTATTGAAATTATGTGTATATATCTTTTGTGTCTGAAGAACTCTCATTTTATATGACCCAGGAATTACACTCCTTATATGTTATTATTATTATTTGTTGTTGTTGTTCAGTTGCTAAATTGTGTCTGACTCCTTGTGATCTCATGGACTGCAGCATGTCAGGTTTTCCTGTCCTTCACTATCTCCTGGAGTTTGCTAAAATTCAGGTCCATTGGGTCAGTGATGCTATCCAACCATCTCATCCTCTATCCTCCCTTCTCCTCCTGCCTTCCAATCTTTCCCAGCACCAGGGTCTTGTCCAGTGAGTTGTCTCTTTGCATATGGTGACTAAAGTATTGGAACTTCAGCATCAGTCATTCCAATGACTATTCAGGGTTGATTTCCTATCACATTGACTGGTTGGATCTCCTTGCAGTCCAAGGGACCCTCAAGAGTCTTCTCCACACCATAATTCAAAAACATCAGTTCTTCAGCACTCAGCCTTCTTTATGGTTCAACTCTCAAATTTGTACATGCCTACTGGAAAAACCATAGGTTTGACTATATGGACCTTTCTCAGCAAATGGAGGTCTCTACTTTTTAATATGCTGCCTAGGTTTGGGGCTTCCCTGGTGACTCAGCTGGTAAAGCATCTGCCTGCAATGCAGCAGACCCAGGTTCAATCCCTGGGTCAGGAAGATCCCCTGGAGAAAGAAATGGCAACCCACTCAAGTACTCTTGCCTGGAAAATTCCATGGATGGAGGAGCCTGGTAGGCTACAGTCCATGTAGTTGCAGAGTCGGACACAACTGAGCAATTTCTCTTTCTTTCTTTCTAGGTTTGTCAGCTTTCTTTCTAAGGAGCAAGTGTCTTTTAATTTCTTGGTTGCAGTCACTGTCCACAGTGATTTTGGAGCCCAAGAAAATAAAATATGGTGCTGTTTCCACTTTTCTCCCTCTATTTGCCATGAAGTGATGGGGCCAGATGCAATGATCTTAGTTTTTTGAATGCTGAGTTTTAAGACAGCTTTTTCACTCTCCTCTTTCACTCTCATCAAGAAGCTCTATAGTTCCTTTTCACTTTCTACCTTTAGAGTAGCACTGTCTGCTCATCTGAGGTTGTTGATATTTCTCCCAGCAATCTGGACTCCAGCTTGTGACTCATCCACTTGGCATTTCACATGATGTACTTTGCATATAAGTTAAATAAGCAAGGTGACAACATACAACCTTGTCATACTCCTTTCCCAATTTTAAATCAGTCAGTTGTTCCACGTCTGGTTCTAACTGTTGCTTCTTGACCTACACCCAGATTTTTTTAGGAGACAGGTAAGGTGGTCCTGTATTCCCGTCTCTTGAAGAATTTCCCACAGTTTGTTTTGATCTACACATTCAAAGACTTTAGCATAGTCAGTGAAGCAGAAGTAGATGTTTTTCTGGAATCCTCTTGCTTTCTCTATGATCTGACAAATGTTGGCAATTTGATCTCTGGTTCCTCTGCCTTTTCTAAACCCAGCTTGAACATCTGGAAGTTATTGTTTCATGTACCATTGAAGCCCAGCTTCAAGGATTTGGGGCATAACCTTACTAGCATGTGAAATGAACACAGCTGTTTGATAGTTTGAACATTCTTTGGAATTGCCATTCTTTGGGATTGTAATGAAAACTGGCCTTTTCCAGTCCTGTGGCCACTACTGAGTTTTCCAAACTTACTGGCATATTGAGTGCAGCACTTTCACAGCATCATCTTTTAGGATTTGAAATAGCTCAGCTGGAATTCCATCACCTCCACTAGCTTTATTCATGCTAATGCTTCCTACAAATAGAAGATAAAGAAAAATTTTCAGGGAAAAATGGGTGAAAAATAAAATGAAGTAGGAAAGAAGATAATTTTAAATTTCAGTGCCCTTATTTTTAAGTAAAAGGTCATCCATGAGAAAAAGAGAATTTTTAGTCTAGTGAAATGAAAAGCTCAGAGCTGAAATATAATAGTGAGAAAGTCTGGATAAAATTAAAAATAAGATGAAAGGCTAAAAAATAAAGCATAAAAATATGAAAATGAAAGAGTTAAAGGATAATTATTATAGGCCATGACATATGAAGTAAAAGAGTTAAACAGATCTTTAAAATGCAAAATAGGAATAAAACAGTTAAAAAATAAAGGTGAAATGTTAAAAAAAAGTATATGTATGTACACATACATATGTTGCTAAATGATTAAGGAAACATTTTAAAAAACATGAGAAGGGGGAGAAAGCATAAAACAAAGCATATGAATCTTAAAAAATAAATCATTGGTGAGGCTGAGCATTTTCTGATCACTTAATTGGGCAGCAGAAACTCTGGGAAGAAGTCAAATGGTACTCCTAACCCTCCCTCCTTTATCAGCCCAGAGACAACACTTCTGTCAAACAGCAGATGGGGACGTAAACCTAGGGCAGAAGGTACAAGCTGTGTTCCTCCTAGTATTAGAGTGGGTCATTCTGCGTGTTTGGGAAGAATGCTAACTCAATGGATGAATCAGTGCTTGTTAAAGCTCTTAGCATCTTGATGGCATCTAGTGGCATTTGCTAAATATTCGAAAGGATTGGGTCGGTGGTGGTTGGTGGTCGGTGGAGAGAAACAAAAGGGGCCTCAGCATTTGATACTATCAAATCCTGCTTCCCAGGAAATTGCAGAGGGCTCAGACAATATTTTATGAGAATCAGTGGTAATCACAAATATATATTTGTTTCTGAAATGTGTCTAGCACCACACTAGGTAGGCATTTTCCCACAGATGGTCTCATTTTAAAGCTCATAGCAGCCTTGCAATTATCATATTTCATAGATTCTTAGACTCCACATTTCCACACACGTTAGCATCTCTAAGATCAAGTTGCATGTTGCATTTTACAATCTATGTGATAAGAGAACCTTATATTGTGGTTTAATTGTCAGTGTGTTTTTCCACATGTACTTATAACAATAATGAATCTTACAGTTTATGGTGTGTTAGATTCGATGAAATACAGTAGATGCTACACTCCATGTTTTCCAGATGAGAAAATTGAGACTCCCAGAGTCTAAACAATCTGCCTGACATCATACACTGGTTTGTGTAGAGTCTGGTGTGACATACAGATTCCAAAACTTGTTCTTTTTTCCCTTGGAAACTTGAGGACTCAAAAAACCCACACTGGGAAAGTCAAATCCCAGAATGTCAGAGCCAAAATGCTTCCAGAAGATGAGTGTGTTCTATGCACCAGGATAGAGGTGGGTGGTAGTCTTGCCCTGACTTTCCTCTCCCCCCAGCTCACTGCTTTGCTTCTTCCCAAGACGGTTTCTTCTTTCAGCATCTTTTCCTGTTTTACTATTTTTGATTTGTTTAGGTTTGTTTGTTTGCTCTATGACTTTGTGTTCCTAGCTGCTGGTTTCCTCAGAGAGTCAAGGAGATACCCAGTGGGGCGAAGTACCAGGCACCCATAGTATATTTCTCTCCCACTTGTCTCCAGTTACCTGACAGCTGGATGGCTACCTCTAGAAATATATTAGGAGAAGTCAATGGCACCCCACTCCAGTACTCTTGCCTGGAAAATCCCAAGGGTGGAGGAGTCTGGTGGGCTGCAGTCCATGGGGTCGCTAAGAGTCATCCATGACCGAGCGACTTCCCTTTTACTTTTCACTTTCATGCATTGGAGAAGGAAATGGCAACCCACTCCAGCATTCTTTTCTGGAGAATCCCAGGGATGAGGGAGCCTGGTGGGCTGCCGTCTATGGGGTCGCACAGAGTCGGACACGACTGAAGTGACTTAGCAGCGGCAGCGGCAGCAGAAATATATTATGGCCTCTGAGACTGGTGTTCCAGAGAAGCATCAGCAGAAGCACCACGTCTGCTGCATTCCCAGTCCAGAAGGAACAGTGTTATGTCCTCATGAGAACAGTTTATTCTCATAGTACTGTGATTTAAGCTTACAGAGAGAAATGGCCAGTTACAGAGTAATTCCCTGAATACTCTGTTTTCATTGCCTGGAGGTTCTTAACGCTAAATGGTAATGGTGTACATCTGGAGAAGCCTGGTGGGGTCTCTGTGGACACCTTGGCTCTCTGGTTTCTATCAAAGGGCCTTATCAGTCTTTTAACAAGGGTTTGCAAATGTTGAAATAAATTTCTGAAGGCCAGGGAAATACAGAGCTGAGTGATCCTTTGATCCAAGCCCTTCGTTATGTAGATAAGAAAAGGGAGGCTTAGAGGGGTGAAGAGGCTGGCCAGAATCACACAGCACATTGTGGCCATGACTGCAATCCAGGTCACTCACTCAAGGTCATCCAGGAGTTATAGAAAACGTACATCAATGTTTGGTGTGACTATTAGGAAACCTTAAGACTGGGGAGGCTGCTTATCTCCACTATGCATTAGGCTTCTCACTAATTTCCTTGTCTCTGTCCCTCCCCTGACTAATCTAACATGTTCATGCTGCAAGATTTTTCTTGGTAGAACTTCTAATCACATCTCTTCCTGTTCAAAAAACTTGGTGGCTCCTAAAGAATAAAGTCCAGCCTCCTTGGCATTGAAGCTGCTTGTGGTCTGGCAAAAACTCCCTCCAGCCTTTACTTTCCTCCACTTGCATAGCGTGCTCTCTCAGCCTGGATGGGCTTTTTGTAAGCCTGCAACCTTTGCTCATGCTGTTCTGTGTTCTGAAACACACTTTCCAAAGTTCTGCTCCTGCTTTAAACCTGGCTTATTATCAGGGAGGATGGTTGGGCCAGGTCTGGGGATGAGGGGCTATGCTGGGGCATGCCTCTTTGCTATTTACAGACTTCTCTGCTCAATGAAGTATGCAGGCAAGTGGGCACCACCAGGTGGTCCAGGCTAGGGTACTCACTCAATGCAATGTGTAGGAAGGCAGTTTGGTTTTGGGTACAGCCCGGTAGTGAATGCTTGGTGGACAGTGGGCATATGGGCAAGTGATCTGGCAGTGAATGTCAGAACTCCAGCTTCTGGGGTGGGACATTTCAGTGTGAGATGTTGGAGACACAGAAGCAAGCCACATAGATGGGGCCTTACCTGCAGGAAACTTGCAGATCGATGAGTAAGACAGATATTAAACATTGGTGATTTCATCAAATATGCATCAAATCCTATGATTGCCATTTCTCAAATACAGACACTGAGTCTTACTGAGGTTGACGAACTTCCCTGGGTCCCTAAGTGAATCAGTTTCAGAGATATCTCCAAGGCCTATGCTCTTATCAGAGACAATTCCTTTTCTGGAGAAACCAGGGGTCAGGGCTGACTGATAAGGCAATGACTTGGGTCTGGAGTAAACATTATTACTATTAATAATGGGCATATTCATGGGAGAAAGATGCTTCTCCCTTTACACGATTACTACCTGCCATGTGTAAGATAGAATCATCCTAAGTGCTTTGCCTATGTTAATTTAAATATCTCAATGACTCTATGTAGTAGCAATTAACCTCTCTATTTTATAGCTGCAAGGGTTAGACACAACAAATACATTGTCCAAGACCACCCAGCTATGGTGAAGAAAGGTGTTCAACCTAGAACGGTCTGTCTGTAAAATCAATGTTCTTTCCAGTAGACCAGGCTACCTCTCTACCAACATTTGTCTAAAAACCAAAGAGAGCTTATTTTTTTCCTTCTTGAGGGGAATGAGGGAGAATGAGATAAGGGCTATGTAGACAGTGAAAACTAAAACTAGTCTAAATCCTGGAATTTCTTTCCATGACGCAACCCCCATTTTCATCTAGAGTGCGAGCACTTATCCTAAATCCACTCTCTCCCCTCCACCTCCCCTGTTACCACCTTATGTTTAAGCCATCTTTCCGAGGAATTTGGCCTATGCACATGGGCAGATGATAGTGCCATTTACTTTAATGGAGAGGGCTAAGGGAAGGTCAAGTTGAGGGGTGAAAGCATTGTAAATCAAATTTTGTTTGACCGTAGTGAACTTGACTGTTTACTAGACATCCAAGGGGAGATGTCAAATAGCAGTTACATATTGTAATCAAGAACCTGACTCCATTTTTAATGTTTGATGGCTGACAACTTTCAGGACTCACCTATCTATCTACAACTTTCAAACCACATCTGAGAAAGCTGATAAGACAGTCTGGGCACTGGGCTGGGAAGACCTAAATGGTAGTTTCCTGTTTTCCTCCTCTATTTCCCCCTAACTCAGGCTTCTTCACAGCTAAAGGACCTTTAATTCCTGTGTCACAGTTAAGCCCAGCTCTTCAGTAAACTCTAATTTGAGACTTCGCTCTCCTATGGTTGACCTGAGTTATAGGTCTGGTACTGTGCCTAGGTCTTTCTTCCTAGGCCAACAGCTGTAGTTCTGCCCAGCATCTCAGTCCTTAACCAGAACAGCATCCAATACTGAACCCTGGTGACTTGGGGTCCTTCCTGCTTTATATTATTATAAAACAAAAAAATTTTCATATAACTTTTAAAGGTTACTTTCCATTTAGAGTTATTACAAAATACTGGCTATATTCCTTGTGTTTCACAACACATCCTTGAGCCTGTCTTACACCCAATAGCTTGTACCTCCTGCTCCACCACCCCCACGTTGCCCTCAGCCCCCACTGGTGGCCTCTAGTTTGTCGTATTTTTTAGATTCCACATATAAGTGATATTATATAGTACTTTTCTTTCTCTATTGGACTTATTTCACTTAGCATAAAGCCCTCCAAGTCCATCCATGTTGCTGCAAATGGCAAAATTTCATTATTTTGTTATGACTGAGAAGTATTCCATTGTGTATATATCAGTTCAGTTCAGTGTGTCAGTCGTGTCCGACTCTTTGTGACCCCATGGACTGCAGCACAGGAAGCATGGGCTTCCCTGTCCATCACCAGCTCCCAGAGCTCACACACACCACATATATTCCACATCTTCTTTAGTTATCTGCTGGTGGATACTTAGGTTGCTTCCATATCTTGACAGTTGTAAGTAATGCTGCTATGAACATTGGAGTACGTGCATCTTTTCAAATTAATATTTTTGTTTTTGGATAGATACCTAGGAGTGGAATTACTTGATTATATCTTTGTCCTATTTTTAGCTTTTTAAGGAACCACCATACTGTTTTCCATAATGACTGCACAGGTTTACATTTCTACCAACAGTATGCAAGGGTTGCCCTTTGTCCACATTCTCACTAACATTTGTTACTTGTGTTCTTTTGGATATAGCCATTCTGACCAGTGTTAGGTGAGATCTCATTGTGGTTTTGATTTGCATTTCCCTGATAATTAGTGATGCTGAACATCTTTTCACATGCCTGTTGGTCCTTCCTACTTTAGGTGATTTCCACAAGGCCAGATCCTGCTCATGAACCCCCAGTTAGTCCTGCTCTATATGAAGAGCAGCTCTGTGTCTGATTCTCATATACCGACCTCCTGTTTTGCCTTTTTTGTTTTTTTTTTGACCCGAAGTAGCAAGAAGTAAGAAGGCAATGGCAACCCACTCCAGTACTCTTGCCTGGAAAATCCCATGGACGGAGGAGCCTGGTAGGCTGCAGTCCATGGGGTCGCACAGAGTCGGACACGACTGAAGCAACTTAGCAGCAGCAAGAAGTAAAACCTCACCTCTTTACTACAGCATTTAGCACTTTGTGTCCTCCACTTTATATGTCTGTGTCTCCTAGAGGGTGTTCTCTGAGCCATCTCAGTAATCCTGGTGCAAGGACACACACAAAGCCCCGGCAGGCACAGAGCAGGCTGTTAGGGACTGTTTACTGAATAGACACAGAAAGATCTGGAAATGAGCACTCCCTAAGAGAGCTGGGAGGACTCGTGGAACAGCCACAGAAGAACTGACTTCATTTTGAAAAAGAAAGGGGAGGTGTGGGGTGAAGGAGGGACTAGAATACGGCTTGAAAACTTTCAGGAATGATGGAGTCCAGTTTCCCCACATTTGCTTTCTTTCCTTCCTTCCTTAAGACAAAAGTTAAATATTAAATAGGAGATCATTGTCTCTTACTAGGCTACTGAAATAATCACCAAATTGTCTCTCTTCTTTGAGTCTTGCCCCTCTATGATGGATTATCCACTGAGTGAATCAAAGTAATCTCTGAAAACATAAATCAGACCACATCCTATTCAAAAGCCTCCCTCCCAGTGGCTCCTTGTCACACTCTGCAAATTCAGTTCCATATGATGGGCTACACAATTCTCCAGCATCTGTCCCCTCCTACTCCTTTGATGTCTTTTGCTCTTCCTCACTTGGCTAGGCCCCACTGGCCTGCTTTTTGTACTCTGGCTTTACCAAGCTTGTTCCTGCCTCAGAGCCTTCGTACTTGCTATCTTCTCTCTTGTCAATAATACCCTTATATCTGGTTATTTATGGCTGACATCTTCTTTTAATTCAGGTCTCATCTCAAATGTCATTTCCCCAGACAGTCCTTCCCTGATCTTGCTATGCAATGCAGCAACCTCCTGCCCATTGATATCCATGTCCTAGTTTCCTCCACAGTTCTTATTATCTAAGATATTTATTTATGTCCTTGTTTGATGTTTGTTTATCTGCTTGTTCAGTGTCTGCCCTCTCCGAGTGGGCCCCCTTGTCCATGCTAGAACATGAGCTTTGTGAGGCTGGGAATTCTTGTTTGCTTTATTCTATTTCTAGCCAGTGAAATAGCACCTGGTACATAGTAAGAATTGATAAATATTTGAATGAGTTTTAAAAGAAATTAAAAAAAAAAAAAACACCCTTCCTCTCTGTGCCCAGAGGTATGATGTTTATTCCAGAGAGTCCTTATTACCACATCTTCTTGGAGAAGATGATAGTTGGGAGGTGTGTGGTCATTGAGTGATATAGATGGACTGGACTGGGTGTAATCACAAGGTTCAGTCATTTATAAAAAGACTAGAATGTTTATCTACCAGCACATGGTGAGGAGCTTTCCTGCCTCCTAATAAGTCCCTGTGGTTTAATATATAAAGGATCTTTGTAGATAAATGTTAGGTCAGGAAAGAAGTGGGCCAGAGTGTCCAATTTTCTCCTGGAATTCAGGTTAAGAGGAATATTGATGACTGCCAAGAAGACATAAATTTACCCCGAGGTTAATAGCACTTAGGGTTCAGGGCTCCTCACTTGTCCATGTGCCTTCCAAGGCTCCTAGAGGGACTCAAGCAATGCACTTTCATGGTCATGTGAATCTGTACAGTGTTCAGAAGTTAGGTATTTCATTTAGATCAGTCCAGGCCCCTGCCTCTTTGCATCAGCTTCTAATATATCACACTTTGCCTTGTGTTAGCTGGTGTTGGAGGGCTGCAGACATGCTGGGATTTGCTTGGGGGGATGTTGGGTCATTTAATTGGGATTTAGTGGGGCTTCCTGAGTGGCGCTAGTGGTAAAGAACATGCCTGCTATGCAGGAGACATAATGAGACACGGGTTTGATCCTTGGGTTGGGAAGATCCCTTGGAGCAGAGCTTTGCAACCCACTCCAGTATTATTGCTTGGAGAATCCCATGGACAGAGAAGCCTGGCAGGCTATAGTCCATAGGGTTTCAAAGAGTCAGACATGACTGAAGTGACTTAGCATACATGCATGAGACGTGTTGATGTGAATCACGGTCCCCTCCATGTCTAGTTTAGTTGTGATGGTCATGCTGGCACAGGAAAGTCTTCCACAACTATTTCTACTACTCACTGGACTCTGGCAGGGCCAGAGGTGGGATCCTGGTATGAACACATGTGCTAGTCTACAGCAGCATAAATACATGGACAATGGAGGAGAAAAAGTATTTGAAATGTATGGTTGCTCTTGTTCAGTGGCTAAGTCACGTCCAACTCAGCAACCTCATGGACTGCAGCATGCCAGTTCCTCTGTCCTCTGCTATATCCTGGAGTTTGCTCAAATTCATGTCTGTTGAGTCAGTGATGCTATCTAATCACCTCATCCTCTGTTGCCCTCTTCTCCTCCTGCATTCAGTCTTTCCCAGCATCAGAGTCTTTTCCCATCAGGTGGCCAAAGTATTGGAGCTTAGCTTCAGCATTAGTCCTTCCAATAAATATTCAGGGTTGATTTCCTTTAGGATTGACTGGTTTGATCTCCTTGCAGTCCAAGGGACTCTCAAGAGTCTTCTCTAGCACCACAATCTGAAAGCATCAATTCGTTGGCACTCAGTCTTCCTGATCCCTTCGTTGAGAAGATCCCCTGGAGAAGGAAAAGGCAACCCACTCCAGTACTCTTGCCTGGAAAATCCCATGGATGGAGGAGCCTGGTGGGCTACAGTCCATGGGGTTGCAAAGAGTTGGACACGACTGAGCGACTTCACTTTCCTTTCCTTTCCAGTCTTCTTTATGGCCCAATTCTTACAAATGTATGAGGCCAGAAGCTATTCTGAGGAAAGTATTTACAATTATCAGACCTTTAAAATGGTAAGTGGTAGATCTGTTTCTCCTTGGTACCTGGTCAAAATGGAAGTGCATGTCTACTAAAAATATGTTAACAAGACAGCATGCACAGTTATAAATGTCCCTTATATTATCTGCACCAAATAGAACCCAGGAACATTCTACACTTACAGGGCACAGAGCTGTATCAGAACTGCCAACAGCGAGTCTGTAGGTGTGCAGTCTCCTAGTTTTGCATTCTGTCTTAGTGTCTGACCCACCTTACAGTATCTGACACATCTGTTTCTCACAAAGCCTATGTTGGCTCCAGAGGAAATTGTACTTAAAATTGTCACTGATGTGAGAAAATAGGCTGCATAGACAAGTACTTCAGTGACATTTCTGCCCATAGTCACTCTCAGTTGGTAAAAAAAATAATAATAATTTGCTTATATAATTATAGAGCTGAATAAAATATAAGTATCAGTCACATTTAATTTTAGATTAATTCTGTGCATTTTTTTCAGAATTATTGATCATACCTGAATTCAGATCTTGTGAGTAGAAGCCAAAAATGTAAACTGAAAAAAAGAATGTTAATTAAAACTAAATATCAAAAGCTCTCTTATTGTATAACAAAGGTAACTCTAATCTCTGATAGTCAAATCATGAAGATAACAAAATAATAATGATAGCTAAGTAAATAAGGAGGAGCCTGGTGGGCTACAGTCCATGGGGTTGCAAAGAGTTGGACACGACTGAGCGACTTCACTTTCCTTTCCTTTCCAGTCTTCTTTATGGCCCAATTCTTACAAATGTATGAGGCCAGAAGCTATTCTGAGGAAAGTATTTACAATTATCAGACCTTTAAAATGGTAAGTGGTAGATCTGTTTCTCCTTGGTACCTGGTCAAAATGGAAGTGCATGTCTACTAAAAATATGTTAACAAGACAGCATGCACAGTTATAAATGTCCCTTATATTATCTGCACCAAATAGAACCCAGGAACATTCTACACTTACAGGGCACAGAGCTGTATCAGAACTGCCAACAGCGAGTCTGTAGGTGTGCAGTCTCCTAGTTTTGCATTCTGTCTTAGTGTCTGACCCACCTTACAGTATCTGACACATCTGTTTCTCACAAAGCCTATGTTGGCTCCAGAGGAAATTGTACTTAAAATTGTCACTGATGTGAGAAAATAGGCTGCATAGACAAGTACTTCAGTGACATTTCTGCCCATAGTCACTCTCAGTTGGTAAAAAAAAAAATAATAATTTGCTTATATAATTATAGAGCTGAATAAAATATAAGTATCAGTCACATTTAATTTTAGATTAATTCTGTGCATTTTTTTCAGAATTATTGATCATACCTGAATTCAGATCTTGTGAGTAGAAGCCAAAAATGTAAACTGAAAAAAAGAATGTTAATTAAAACTAAATATCAAAAGCTCTCTTATTGTATAACAAAGGTAACTCTAATCTCTGATAGTCAAATCATGAAGATAACAAAATAATAATGATAGCTAAGTAAATACAGATAATGAAATTGATGGAAGAGCTAAAGAGATGATGAGAATCATGATACTCCTAAACGGAAGACGCCAGAGAGAAATAAAAATAATAGCAGAGAATAAGGTAATTTGTAACTTCAGTAGAGCACACATGTAGGTCAGAGGTCAATAGTGGCTTTATTTGGATGAATTCATTATGCCTTTTCATGTGTCTTGTTAAAATGAGCTGTAATCTCATTCATTTGCTTTGGCAAAAGACAACTTAAAAATTATATAAACCTCTTCATGTGCTATACAAGGTCACTGACATCAAACTGGTCATTGAATGTCGTCAACTCAAAAAATATTTAACATTAGTCATATACAATAAAACTTGAAATGCCCTGAAACCTTATAGCTTGCATATGAAAGAAACTTTATAGATATTCCCCCAATTTAATGGTTATCCTGGAAATTTACATGACATTCTCAGTAACAAGTTGGGCTGCTAAAACTTTTTCTAAACTACCCATAAGAAAAACAAATTTCAAGGGTCCACGCCGGAGGAAGAAGGGCTCAATGATCTTTTTGTTCCCTCTGCAGAAAATGTTACAAAATTGTGATTGTGTGAAGAGGTGATCAAAGAGTATGCAGCCAAAAATGGAGGAAAAAAAGCTAATTAACAAAAACAAAAATTTGGGATTTTATGGTATTTGTCAGCTTTTAAAATTTTATAGTGTATGGTCATTTATTTTCTCATTCTAAGTAAATATTCAATCTTGAATTGACTTTTAGATTCATAATTCTGTATTCTTTTCCTTTAAGAGGGCCCCCACAGGAACAAACCATATGAACTTTAGGCTGTGCCAAATTTAAATCAGCCTCCTGCAGCAGGCAAGAAATCGTATTAATAGCTGTGGCTTCTTTGGCCCTCATGATGGAGAAACATGGGAAGAAAACTTGTCCAGCAGGGTCTGGAGACCAAGAAGTTAGGGATTTCTTATGTAATGGACAAGATAAGACATTTTTATTTGTTGAAACAATTAGCTACCCCTTAGAGTTGGACTGTGAAGTAAGCTGAGTGCCAAAGAATTGATGCTTTTGAACTGTGGTGTTGGAGAAGACTCTTGAGAGTCCCTTGGACTGCAAGGAGATTCAACCAGTCCATCCTAAAGAAGATCAGTCCTGGGTGCTCTTTGGAAGGAATGATGCTAAAGCTGAAACTCCAGTACTTTGGCCACCTCATGCGAAGAGTTGACTCATTGGAAAAGACTCTGATGCTGGGAGGGAGTGGGGGCAGGAGGAGAAGGGGACAACAGAGGATGAGACGGCTGGATGGCATCACCAACTCGATGGACGTGGATTTGGATGAACTCCGGGAGTTGGTGATGGACAGGGAGGCCTGGCGTGCTGCAATTCATGGAGTCGCAAAGAGTCGGACACACTGAGCGATTGAACTGAACTGAACTTTCACCATAAGGCATAACCTGCCTAGGTCATTAAAGAAAAAAATCATTTTATCTGTCTCAAACTATTGTGTCTTCATTTCCTAGTGTAGTGGGTTGTCCCTCCTAATTCAGGTCTACTTAGGATCTCAGAATGTGACCTCATTTGGGAATAGGGTCTTTGCAGATACAGTTGGTGAGTTTAAGATGATATCATAGTGGATTAGGATGACTTGGTGACCCCATGAGTAGGACTCCGTCCTTTTACAGCTGAGGACCTAGGTTCAAGCAATCTCTGGGCAGGGAACTAAGATCCTTCATGCCAGGCTGCCTGGCCAAAAAACGATTCCCCGCCACCCCCCATGTTCTCATAAGAAGGCTGTGTGTAGAGACAGAGACACAGTGAAGAAGCCATGAGAAGATGGAGGCAGAGGTTGGGGGGGACAGGAGCAAGCCCAGAAATGCCGAGGCCATCAGAAGACCGGAGGAGGGAGGAAGAATTCTGCCCGAGAGTCTTGGGAAGGAGCATGGCCTTGCCAATACCCTGATTTCATACTTCTTGCCTCCAGAACTATGAAAGAATATATTTCTGTTGTTTTAAGCTGCCAAGTTTTGGTAATTGGGACAGCAGACCTCAGAATTAATACATCTGAGAAAATGGTATACCTTGGGTTAGTGAAGGCAGATGCTAACAGTCAGTTTCCAGACAGGCAAGCAGAAAAAGCCCCTTTCTTCTATTTCTACATAACTCTGCTGCAGTGACAAACATTCGCAGTGCTTTTACTATGCATTGTTGCTATACAAGCCATGACAGGGAAGGCAGAGATAGTTGGACCCAGTCCTGAACTTACAGAGCTTACAAGTGGGCAGAGAGATAAAATGTGGATAAAAGCACAGCTGCTTTTGGAAGAGAGAAAGCAGGCAGGGATACAGACCACATCTTGCTCCCTAGCAAGATGGGAGGTTAAGGAGGCATCAGCGGTGGGAGACTAACCAACAACAAACTGGAGAAGCTCTTTTGTGCAGCAAGAGGGGAGGAGGAAGGGAGAAAGAAATGGACTTTCAGAATTTTTCATAAGGATGAAACTTTGAGGAGAGGAGAAAATGGTAATTTTTAAAAAAACTTTTCGGGAAGACTGATTAAGAAATTTATTACAGGAAATGAAGGCATGAAAATGGTGATTCTTTTTTCAGAAGGATTTCTGGGTAGGTGCAAGATGTCTGGCATTGTGCCTTTGACAAAATCAACTGTACAGCTTTCTGCTGTTAGTCAAGTATTCAGAGTGGAACTGTAGTTTTTTGGTGTGGTGAATAAAAGATTCAGGATCATGGGAGCTTCTGACTTTGTGTGGGTTCCCCACGGACATGGATTTTGTAATGAAAGATGGAATGTGAGTTGGGCAAGGGGTGAGCTGCCACAAAGCAGCAGTTGAGGCTAGAGAACAAGACATTCTAGCAGGATCTACTCTTTGTCACCCTAGGCTTCCCCACAGCCTGATCCAAGCTCCTCCCCCAAAAGCAACTTGTAGAGTCAGCAACCTTCTCTGGGGTGTTGTGGCTACAGCTGCTAATATTTGTTCCCTCCCCTCCCCTGGCCCACCAGCTATAAGCCAAAAGTAACTAGAGCCCACTGACTTTAGAACATACTCTTTTTAGTCTTCTCAAGTCTTTATGGAAATTCTAGCATTCTTTTTCCACTCAGGGGTAACCTCTGAAACTCACCTGCAACTCTTCCTTCTCATTAACTCTCCTTTCTGTCTTGAGAGTGCATTTGCCAATAGGATCTGAACACATCCTTTAGTTGCTAACGTGGTATGTTATTTCTAAGACTTGTTTTTTTTATAGAGTACATCATGAAATTCAATCCCAGGGCCCAGGTGGTTTAGAGAATGTTCCAAATGGTCTACATATTTGAAAGTAAAGGGGGATAGTCTTAAAAAAAAAATCCCTTTACATTTTGGCCAAGTCCCTGATGTATAGTTGGACCACATCATAAAAGACTCTCAAATGGTTATGGCCAATGTCATTCAACTGAATCATCTCTCTACCCAGATGATGAGTCTGTGGGATTGAGGCTGTTCCCAAATTCAGAGAACTTTAGACTGCACACTTGGGTACTTGGGGAGTTGGCTGTAGCCACCTGCTTTCTTGGAATCTAAAGAGGAAAAGACATCTGTCAACTGAGTTCCCTTGGTGAAGCCCCCACTGACTCTAAACACAACATTCAGTTGAAACTAAGCTCCCAAATGATGTCAGAGTTGGGAAGAAATTGCATCCTGAGCATGGCCGCCAGTCAATTCTTGACTTTTTTGTCTTTCTCTTGTCTTTACCAGGGAAGTATATTGTTTTCTAGCCATGGCTCAAAGTCCAGAAAACCTGTAGCTTCTACTGCAGCATGGAATTGATGAACGCTAGGTGCTTTCACTACAGGGTAGAGGGCTAGAAGAGGCTCAGATCCGGCTCTGCTTCTCAATGGTGATGTAAACCACGATGGGTCAGTTTGCTCTTGGTCTTTACTTTCTCCATTTGTAGGGTGAAGGTGGAAAGCCCCAGCTGTGGATGCTCCACATCCTGTTGGGAAAGGGATTGCTTTCTTCCAGAGAACCAGCGGTTCTCATCATATATAATGTATTACCACTTCTTCTAGATGTCACTGGCAGTTTTAGCAGTATAGCATGGTTCCAAAAGTTCTCTGTCTGCCATATAAGCCAAAATATACAATGAAAGAGCATCTGCAAGGTCACTGTTTCACACAGCTTTGGAAGAGTCAATCATAGTATATTCTGTATGTAAGTAGTGCTGCAGAGCTGTGCAAACTGGCAGTAATTGAGGATATGGTAGGAACCACTGTTGCTACATCTTCCAATTCTTTGGTAAGGCACTACTCTCAATGATTTCTGCCTTTAGGGACATGAGGGTGCTTTTGATCTACTGTTTTGCTAGGGAAGGTGAAGTGCAGGAGTATTCCCTTAGCCTTTTCTACTTAGCCCCATGTTCATGGATTAGGAAGCCAGTGTGTGGATTCTGGAAGTTCCAGAGAATGTATTTCTAACACTATACAAGAAATCCCAGGGTTGATTTGGGCTTTCCACTGAGCTTGCCATGAAACAAAGTTGAATTAAATTTTCTTTATCACTTGAGCTCACTCTGTCTACTTGGCTGCAGTAGATTCTGGGTTCAGTATTCAAATAAGGCCAGTGACTAGTAATTCCTTAGAAGTATGTTTACTCTTTTTTTTTTTTTTTAAGGCATCAGTACCTTGGGAAAAGACAAGGACAATGAGTTACAGTGCATACCTCCAAAAATATTTATATAGTCCTTTGTTCCCTCTTCAAGTGTACTTGGCCATTCCTTCATTCAAGAGACCTTGGTTTTATTCACATATGGAGATTGCCTTAGGGACTGCAACAATATTAGCAGCATAATATTTTGGTATCGTAAAGCCTAAGATATCCAGGTCCTTCATGAGATGCTGGTTTATTTAGGGCCTAGGTCAGCTGCACTTTACACTCTTATCCCTGTAAGTCAGACACTGCAATATTGCTGTCTGTTATGGTGACCATACCTAGTTTAAAACCATAGATGAAATGCTTCTGCTTGCCCTTTGTCCCACTGAAGTTTCCTCTTTACAGTGAAATAAGTGACTCCATTTTATCTGGAACTCCTCTCATCAGCATCCCTGACCCGTAGAGAGATGCCGCGAAAGCACTTTTCAGTGATGCTGATACTCTCTTCATCAATGTAGATCTTGAGGCCTTGGTAGGAGAGTGTGTTCAAATCAACATGACAGTCAGAGGTAGGGAGTGACTGGGTCACACATGATAAATCCACTCTAGCTTTCCTATCCCTCATAGACTTTGATTCCTTCCTCTACTAATACCAAAGGATTTCTGGATTTCAACTTTATTTATGTTGTTGCTGTGTCCGTGCTTCCATCAACCATACCCATGTGATCAAACTCGATCTTGAATCCAGAATCCCTGGAAGGATACCCTGTCAATAACTTCAGCCAGGTGCATTATGTTCTACTTTTGTCTGACGCACTCTTCAAATATATTTCTATACTTGTTCCCTGCTCTTTTAAAGGCTTCTCAACTAAAGTTTGACTTTGAAATTGCCTCGTTTCCATTCTCTAAAGCACTCATGGATTTGATTGTAATTATGTCTGAGAGAGCCTCCCTGGTAGCTCAGTGGTAAAGAATCTGCCTGCCAATGCAGGAGATGCAGGCTTGATCCCTGGGTTGGGAAGAGCCCCTGGAGGAGGAAATGGCAGCCCACTCCATATTGTTCCCCGAAAAATTCCATGGACAGAAGAGCCTGGTGGGCTATAAGAGTTTGAGCTTGCAANTGGTAAAGAATCTGCCTGCCAATGCAGGAGATGCAGGCTTGATCCCTGGGTTGGGAAGAGCCCCTGGAGGAGGAAATGGCAGCCCACTCCATATTGTTCCCCGAAAAATTCCATGGACAGAAGAGCCTGGTGGGCTATAAGAGTTTGAGCTTGCAAAGAGTTGGACGTGACTGAACGACTGAGCATGCACACGCATATCATGACAAGCAAAGTCCCATCTCTGGGCCTTTGTATGTGATGTTCTACATGGAAGTCTCTTCTAGTAGCCCATAGCTAGGTTTTTACTTCCATTGAACTGAGCTCTATTAACATGGTTGAGATAGGACCATCTTTCTAGGTTAGAACTGGCAACAAAGGAACATCCATGAGATTTGGAAGGCTGGAAGAGAGCGTAGTTCTTTCTCTAAGAAAGTTGTTATGGGCAGTGTTGATGGACAGACAGAGTGCCTGGCAAGTCCCAGCTTCTGCTCACTCTCTTGTCCTCTGTGCCCAGATCTTCGTGTCCTCCGTGCCCAGATCTTCAGCTATAACTCTGTAGAGGGAATAGTTACGTAGAAGCAACAGCTCCCATAGACCTTTCCATGAGCTTTATTCATGGTCACCTCTAGTGGCTATAAATCCTTGGCTTCTAGGGTCCATGCAAGCTGCAATTTTCCTTTTAAGTTGGCCCTTTAGGAGGACTAATTAGGGACTCAGCCCCAACTACCAAGTCAGATCTTCACCTTCCCCATTTCTTCCTATATATGTGTAAAGTCCAATTTCTGTATTTTTCTTATACCCATAATAGTGGAGTTCTGCTGAACCCAGATGGCTACATCTCTGCTTAAATGTTGCCTAATTAGGGAGGCATCTTCTTACCACACTGTATAAAATTAGTGACCTCTCAGCTTCAGCACTCTTTATTGCCTTTTCTATGCCTTACTTTTCTTTGTAGCACTTGCCGCCATCTGATATATGACATATTTACTTGTATATTTCTTTTGCTGCATCTTTCTCCCTGACTATAGTGTAAGCCTCACGAGGGCAGGGACTTTGTTATGTTCACTGCTATCTCCTCTGTGCCTAGCAGATTGCCTGGCACCTGTGGGTGTTCAATACAGATTATGTATGTATGAATGAGTTTATTAATTTTATTTGTCTTATGTTAAATAAGGTTTTGTTTGATGAAAAGTCCTGCTATTGAAGTTTGAAATAGCTCTATTGGATTTTGTTTTAGGAACTGAGAATATAGAGATGAACATTAGTCTACTGGCACATAGTAGGTGTTCAGTAAACAGTTGTTCAGTAAACAGTTGAATCAATGAATAAGTGTGTGAATAAACAGCTGTTACTTAAAGGAGCTCATAGTATCCCCATATATTGTTGGAGAATAGATATCAAGGACAGTAGAGGTTCACAAAATATATTAAACCCAGTGTTAAATGGCCAAATATAAAAATAAATATCCACTTAAAATTTAATATTATCAACACAGAATAGGCATGTCTGAAAGGCTAATTTTAAATATTATTCAAAATTAATTATTAACCACTTATTTTAACATTTTTGGTAGTTAAAGCAGAAACATTAATTTCTCAGCACTTCTAACTATCCTATTAACTTAAACTTCTAGAAAAATTTTAGATTCAGAAACTATTATATGACTTTCCTAAAGCTATCTAGCAAAAGGACTCTTTCTCAATGATCATATTAAAAATCAATCTGTTTCCCTTCATACATGAAAATTTAAAAACATATGAATAGCTTTTATAATAAATATTGAATATTGCAGTAATTGCTCTTGCAATAATGACTATATTGACATATTAATAGACTATCACATGAAGCACAATAGATTTTTTTTTACTTCTAAGTTGCACCTATAATGATTATCTATATTTTAAAGTGGTTAACCAGATATTCAGTTCAGTTCAGTTCAGTTCAATATTATTATAAGTTAATTCAAATGACTTGTCTTACTGGAATCACTGATGTTATCAGATATGACGTTGACTTATGCAGTCATGAAATCACTGGTCATGCACAAGTTCAGGGATACCAGAAATGATATCAAAAAAGGCAAAACCCAAGGGTAAGCTGATGCTGAAAGGAATCTTTGGGCCAAAGCCTGAGACAGAAGCTAAGCTTTCATGCATTCCTAAAATGAAACCTTGCGTTTTTTATAGCACTTTGTGTATTTGAGAGGGTTTCTTTTTTTTCCCTGCAAACTCTCATTTTCTCAACAATATTTTTGTTGAGTGTAGACAGGTAGCTATCATTTAACCCATTTCATGAGCGAGGAGACTGAGGTTCAGAGATATGAAGTGACTTGATGACATGGCAGCAGCCCCCAGAGCTGGTTTTCTGACAGTATTTTCTGACACGCTGGGTTTTTTGTTAAGTGTCCTGTGCTGTGGTGCTCTTCTCTGTCTTAACCCAAGTTTCCTGAGAAGCAGAACCCAAAACAAAGACTTGTGTGCAGGTAGTTTATTTAGGAATGGTCTCAGGGAACACTTAGGGGTGAAGGAAGTACGGAGGAGGGAAGTAGAGAAGGAGAAAGCCAGTGCAAATGGGCACCATTGAGATCCCCCTGCTCTAGACAGCTAACACTGGACCCCCAAAGACTTCTGAATTGCATATCCAAACTGCTGAGGGGGTGCAAGGAATAACCATTAGATACTAGGTCAAGAATGGCCCTATAGGCTTCTCCCACCTCTGCTTTCTGCGTTGCACATGAGAGTGCTTAGGGTTTCCTGTGGATGCCCCACAGCAAGGCATCAGAGTAGGTTCTTGGAGGAAGGAAACCATATGGTGGAGGACTGATTCTACTGCCATAGTCCTTGGAGCAGAATCCTGGCACTGTCATCTGTGTGGTCTTGGGCAAGTATTTAACCTCTCTGTGTCAGTCTCACTGTCTGGAAAATGGGATGCTAAGAACAATCACTTCATCATAGGGTTTATCTGTCTTAACACATGAAAAGTATTCAGACCAATGCCTGGCACAGGGGAAATGCTCAGTGAGTATTGTAAGACACTACTGCTGGGCTTCTCAATGTTTGAGTTTAGGACCTGAACTTAACATTGAAAGCACTCCAGAGTTCCTCACTTGGTGAACAGTGACTGATGTGATCAGAATTTGTTTTTAGGATGGTCAGCCTGCCAGCCTGCTTTTGGACATACTCAGAGGCCCTCCCCCCTGCAAGTGAAAGCAGGGGCTTTTGTGGGCATTCAGGTGTGAACTGAAGCCATGAAATTAAAAGATGCTTGCTTCTTGGAAGGAAAGCTATGACAGACCTAGACAATATATTCAAAAGCAGAGACATTGTGTTCCTAGCAAAGGTTTGTATAGACAAAGTTATGGTTTTTCCAGTAGTCATGTATGGATGAGAGAGTTGGACCATAAAGAAAGCTGAGCACTGAAGAATTGATGCTCTTGCAATGTGGTGCTGGAGAAGACTCTTGAGAGTCCCTTGGACAGCAAGGAGATCAAACTAGTCAATCCTAAACAAGATCAACCATGAATATCCATTGGAAGGACTAATGCTGACTTTGGCCACTTGATTTGAAGAGCTGATGCACTGGAAAAGACCTTGGTTCTGGGAAAGACTGAAGGCAAAAGGAGAGGGGATGAGCAAAGGATGAGATGGGAAGTTAGCATCACTGACTCAATGGACATGAATTTGAGCAAACTCTGGGAGATAGTGGAGGACAGAGGAGCCTGGCATGCTGCAGTCCATGGGGTCGCAAAGAGTCAGACATGACTTAGCCACTGAACAAGTTGTGAAGGATCCAAAAAATCCTATGGTCACTAATACAGCCAACTAATGGACAAGTTCTCCTAGAGATTAACAGAGAGGTGAAAAGAACTCCTTGGTGTTCCCTCCCTGGTGTCAGTTCTCAAGAATACTAACATCAGACAACAGTATCTCATGCTTTAGGAACTGGAAAATAGAAGGAAGCCTTATGTTCACCTTATTTAGTAGCTTGGCATGGTTGAAGAAACTCAGGTGTACACTTCTAAACCTGTGTCCTGGCTTTGGCCTTTGGCAAATTCTTTACCTTTCTGAGATTTATGAAAGTTACCATCTATAAAAATGGGGAATATGTGTCATGCCTTAGTATTTTTGAAGAATTAATGAGATATGCTGTACAGATGCTGGTGCAGTGTGACGCTCTCAGTAGGCCTTTAATAAGTAGAGTGTCTTGAAGTGGATATTAGTATGTATATTATTATTACTCTTGTTAATATTATTTTATGGGGATCTGGTAAGGGGTAAAAGAGAGAAGGTATGTAAATGTCCTAGGGTGATTTGTTTGTGATGTCTGGTATGTTGCAGACTCTTAATAAATAACAGTCTGCATCTGTCCTCCCCTCCCAGTGGGCTGCTTGCCTTTGCTCCAGGGTCTGGGCTGTTGCCAATGTCATGCAAGGCTTATCAACTCCATCTCTGGCTCATGGTCCAAGAAAGTGTGAGTTTTCTTCACTCCTTGGTTCTCTGGTGCCCAGGACGACTTGCTTGAAGCCGTGTCGACAGCCCCTTTGTGATTCCTACTGCTTTGCCAGCAGCCCTGCTTCCCATTCTCAGCAACATGCACATTAGCAGCTGCAGTTTCTCATGGAAGCACGCCTGTGTGATCTCATCTGGACATGCCCCTCTGCCTATTTCCCTGGCCCATATCAGGAGCATTGAGACAGAACCCACTCCATTGCAGAGTCTTTGCCAAAGCTCTGAACAGCCACCCACTTTAAAGTCCATTTTCTATATAAAAGCAAGTACTGGTTTTAAACACTTCTTTTAACATTTGCATATGGCTGTATATTTTTAAAAGTTCCTTCTCCCCATTTATCATTTGTGTTGTGTAAGCACTTCCATTTGTCTATAGTTGTTAAACAATTACCCAATGGGAATACACAGTTCTGTGTTAAAGTGTCTGAACCTCCAAAAAAGGGATCTTGCAAATTAACTCAGCAGATTTAGATTGAGGAGCTTGTTGGGATCAGTTGAAGCCCTGAGAACACAGGTGACCAGAGAGATTAGTACAAGAAGAACAAGTGTCTTTAGAGTAGGAAACAGGTCAGCTCTCAAAGGAAAAAGCTTACTGGTTTAGTTTTTTGTTTGACAGACACGTACTGAGCAACATTAGGGAACAGATAGGCAGAAATTCTTGCCCTCGTGGAACATACAACATAAAGGGGGAGTCAGAAGTGAAAGAAAATAAGTAAAATAAATAATGTATTAGATAGTAGTAACAATTAATGAAAGAAATCAAGCTGATGGAGCTTATAAATTGTTGGGGTTAGCAGTGTGGGTGTTGGGGATGGTCTCAATGGTGAGAAGAGAACTAAAATTCACCAAGTTTTCTGCCGGATATTGTCACTGCCCTCATGTGAGTGTGACGGGCGGTATGGGCTGCCCACCAAAATGTATTGTTTTTTTCTTCCATAGTAAAAGGTTATAGGAGGGACAGGGAGTCCAGTGCGGCCATGGGGCTGAGATCTCGCCAGTGCAGTGTGAGAGAAGTGGCATTGGCCACACGGCGGGGAGCGCCTCCTTCTCATGCCCTTGCTCCCAGCCTTCCCCTCAGCTGGAATCACAAGCACCAGAGCTGCCTAAGAAGGCAGGGGTTATGGACTCCAGATCCAAGGTTGGTCTGAGTCCTTGAATAACCACGTGGAGGAGAGATGCCCACCGACCTGGAATACCCACTCTGGACAGTTAGTGAGAAAGAAATAAACGTGTGTCTTCTAAGTGCCCTTCTATTTTGGGGCATCTAGTTGCTATAGCAGTTTAACCCTATCTGATATGTGGAGCACACACATAATTTATCTTTAAAACTAAATTACATGATGGAGTGCTATATTTTAGGCACATGAAAATAGAAAAGAGCAATGGAAACTTAGAAAACAAATGTTTAATTCTTTCAACTTGGGTGAGTTAGGGTCAAGTCCAGAGAGGTATGACAAAGAAGATGATATTTGAGCTGAGCTTAGAAGAATGAACAAGAATTCACTTTGGGGAGGAAAAGGGGGAAGGACACTCCAAGCTGAAGTCACAGTTGGAATAAAAGCCCAGAGGCATGAAAGTGCCTATTTGATGTCAGCTGTGTGTGTGTATGTGTCTGTACGTGTTTTAACTCCTGTAGTCATGAAGAAATGAAAGAATGTGGCATAATCCTACACCATTGTTCTGATTATCTCAATTTGACTTTATATTATTGAATGTTGGAATTACGACGCAGTAAAAAAGAACGCAACATGTATGTTTCAAAGCTAAATATAGCTGCTATTAGTGTTTCCCAAGGTTTTTAGGATGGCATTCACAAGGTTGTGAAACATGTTTGACTCTTTTCAAAATGTCCAAGTGTTCTTCATTATGGGGCTCTAGATAACAGGTTAAAGTCTGTTTCTCAGAAACCTGAACTCAATCCCAGTTTAGCTGGTTTCTAATCCACAAAGATACAGTGAAAATGGTTAAAAGGATTGCCTTTTCAGAATAGACACAAAGTAATATGATCCTTCTAGTTAACAGACAGTGTACATTATATTGGGTTGGCCAAGAATTTGTTCAGGTTTTTCCATATGATGTTACAGGACTTTTTTTGCCAACCCAGTGTTAGTAGATACTAGAAAATGTGTAACTAATGTGTGTAATTCAGTCTGCCCATTTCCTTTTGTGGTTGAAGCAACCACTTCCTGTGTTGTCTTGCTGACCTGTGTGTGTGAGGCAGCACCATGGTAAGAGTCTGATATACTGGTAAGCCAGGTAGTATGTGTCCTCATTTGCCAGACAAGAAATCCGAGGCGCAGAGCTCAAGCACTTGTTCCAGGTTATATGATTACGAAGTTCCATGGCAGGAATTTGAGTTCCACTTGACTCCAAAGCTCATTTTATTAACAAAAACATTCCTTCTTCGCTTCTCTTGCACATTTATTTTTCATTTTCAGGCTATGTAGTTTTAAACCCTGTCTAGGTCTTGGAGATATTGGACTATTATTTTTTCGGATTATGTGTTTAATCATCATGTTTTCAAAACCTCCATCAACAACAAGTACTCTTTTTCAGTTCTGTCCTTGGGGGCCATGCTGACCTTTCAACGAGTCGTAATTTCAATATGAGTGCGTGTCAAGTGTTTTGCAATACAAGGGAATTTTTTTTATTTTGGCCAAGCATTACCTTACTGGGTCACAGGACACACAGATTATGCAGGATTTCAAGGCATCCATATATCAGCATAAACCACCCTTAAATCTCTGGGTAAAACAAGGTCAGCTCAGTCTTAATTTTTTCTTGAAATTTTGGTCTGAGCAGTTAAGCTTCATCCTCAGGAAATTGGTGGGCTTCCTAGGAAAAACTGCTTTAATAGTTTGTGTTTCTGTCAGGATTGGAGAAATGATAAGGAGGGGCTCACAGTGATTCACTGTCAGCCATGTGTCAGATACCATGCTTATGATCTTTTATTTAATCATCACCAAAAGCCTATGAGACAAATGCCATAATTTCAATTTTAACAGATGAGGAATCTGAGACTCAGACTTGTCCAAGGCCATCTTGTTCCTAGAGGGTACTTCTGGAATTAAACTGAAGCCCATAGTCCAATATCTTTTCATGACATGACGCTTGCTGCTGCTGCTAAGTCACTTCAGTCGTGTCCAACCCTGTGTGACCCCATAGACGGCAGCCCACCAGGCTCCCCCATCCCTGGGATTCTCCAGGCAAGAATACTGGAGTGGGTTGCCATTTCCTTCTCCAATGCATGAAAGAGAAAAGTGAAAGTGAAGTCGCTCAGTCTGTCCGACTGTTAGCGACCCCATGGACTGCAGCCCACCAGGCTACTCCGTCCATTGGATTTTCCAGGCAAGAGTACTGGGGTGGGGTGCCATTGCCTTCCCCCGACATGACGCTTGAGTGGTTAGAATGAATTGTTCTGTCTAAATCAATTTCTCTAACCTATTGTTTTCCAGACTGGAGTCATGAAATCAACTTTGTGGATTGCTATTCATACTTAATAGAATAGAGCAAAAATATTACGGGATGTACTATACTTATCATATGGTACAAATCTTGTTTTGTGAACTTCTGTGTCGAGTCTATATATACACACACTCACACACACAAACACGTATTTAGTTGTGCCTGTTAATGTGACCTAGTTACCTTGTAAAAGTACTTTACCATAGGTTACAGTCAAGAGTTCTCTATCTTCCTCCTCTGATGCTCTGGTCCAGGCACTAAGTATCTTGTAGACTTCTCAGGTTCTCAGGTTCTCAGGTTCAGAACTGCCCTTCCCCCATTCCTTTGCAGCCCTGCTCCTCTTCCAGTGTTCTTTGTCCCAGCTGAGGGTGTCATGATCCATCCCATCATGACCATCCTCAATAACTGCCACTTTCTTAGCTATCACATCTAATCTGCTTTTTAGTTATAAATTTACTTAGGAACTAAATCTTGGAATTTTTTTCACCTTCTCCTCCCTTGCTGTTGACTTTGCAGGCAGGGATACAGTTTAATCCAAACCCATACCCTGGGCAACTAGATACCTACAGCCTCTCTTTGGTCTTTCCCTTTCCCTCTGTCTCTTGCTTTGTTGCCAGAGGGCATCCCTTGTCTCCTGCACTTACTACTGAAGAATAAATTCATTTGTTATCTTATTTAATATGGATTAAAGAATCTGCCTGCCAGTGCAGGAGATGTGAGTTTGATCCTCGGTTAAGGAAGATCCCCTGGGGAAGGAAATGGCAGCCCACTCCAGTATTCTCACCTGGGAAATCCCATGGACAGAGGAGCCTCGTGGGTTACAGACTGTGGGATCGCAAAAGAGTCAGACAGGACTTAGTGAGTAAACAACAATGAGCAGACAGCTCATCTGACTACATTCCCTCCCCCAACCCATGTTTAAAACCCTTCCATATCGGTGAGTCTGTTTTGTAGAAAAGGCTGTGTCATATTTTAGATTTCGCACATAGTGGTATGTCATATGGTGTCTGTCTTTCTCTTTCTGACTTATCTCACTTAGATTGATAATCTCTAAGTCCATCTGTGTTGCTGCAAGTGATCTTATTGCATTCTGTTTATGGCTAGTAATATTCCATTGTATAATACACCACATTTTCTTTATCCATCCATGTTTATAGACATTTAGGTTGCTTCCATGTCTTGTCTATTGTAACTGGTGGGGCTCTAAACACGGGGTGCATGTATCTTTTTAAACCTTTTTTTATTGGAGTATAGTTGCTAATACTTCAGTTAAAAACAGAAACCCTTCCATAGACCTCCTTGTTTAAAGCAGTATCTTTACAGAGGGGTGCATATTTCTTGGTAAGTGCTCAAGGCAATGATTGGGGTGAAGAAGAAAATATTACTTCTCATTTTTAGCTTATTATTAATAATAGAGAAATAAACATATAATTTGCAAAGATATAAGTTCAGTTCAGTTGCTCAGTCGTGTCCCCATGGACTACAGCATGCTAGGCTTCCCTGTCCATCACCAGCTCCCAGAGCTTGCTCAAACTCATGTCCTTTGAGTTGGTGATGCCTTCCAACCATCTCATCCTCTGTTATCCCCTTCTCCTCCTGCTTTCAATCTTTCCCAGCATCAGGGTCTTTTCTAATGAGTCAGTTGTTTATGTCAGGTGACCAAAGTCTTGGAGCTTCAGCTTCAGGATCAGCTCTTCCAATGACTATTTAGGACTGGTTTCCTNCAACCATCTCATCCTCTGTTATCCCCTTCTCCTCCTGCTTTCAATCTTTCCCAGCATCAGGGTCTTTTCTAATGAGTCAGTTGTTTATGTCAGGTGACCAAAGTCTTGGAGCTTCAGCTTCAGGATCAGCTCTTCCAATGACTATTTAGGACTGGTTTCCTTTAGGATTGACTAGTTTGATCTCCTTGCAGTCCAAGGGGCTCTCAAGAGTACCTACATCTTGCAAAGATATAAGTACATATATATTACATGCATAGACTCAGTTCTCTTTTCTTCACAAAGAACGGGGTGCAGTACAAATGTCTGGCTGCTGTAGCATAGACCAGAGGTCTGCATGCTCCCTCACTTTCCATGAAAACTCTCTGATGTCAGTTTCCCTCTTCAGATTCGTGTATGGTTATTTTCCAAGCCTTTCTCTTTTCATTTATACTCTCTGATCCTGCTTACTATGCTATTATATTTTCTAGATTTGAAGATGCATTTTTTTCACACTCTGAGATGCACTTCGTAGTTATTGTTAAAATAAAGTTTTCAGCAGCCAGTTAGGGAAGTAAGTTGTGATAAGAAAAGCCCCTGCCTTTGTGTGTGTGCGCTTTGTGTGTGCGTGTGCTTTGTGTGTGTGTATGTGTAGGTGTGCTCACATAGGCTCCAAATCTACTATATCTATCTCGCCTGTCTTTGAAAATGCTCTCATGCAAGGACCAACTCCTATTTGTCAAGGCTTCCAGCCAATTTGTGTGTATGCACTTTTAAAAAACTTTTTAAAGTGAGTACATAAAATAAAGAGTAAAAAGAATATAAAAATGCTAGCAGCAGTTATCTATGGATAGAAGAATTAAGGTGGTTATGTTTTCTTTATTGATTTCTATAGTCAAATTTTGTGTGGTTCTCAGATAGTGCTTTCTATTATGATACATTTCATTGGAACACAACATGCTATGTACATGTCAGGTATGTGCCATGCTGCTGTGCTCAGTAGCGCAGTCGTGTCTTACTCTTTGTGACCCTATAGACTGTGGCCCACCAGGATCCTCTGTCCGTGGAATTTTATAGGCAAGAATACTGGAGTGGGTTGCCATTTCTTCCTCCAGGGGATCTTTTTGACCCCAGGATTGAACCCACATCTCTTGCATATCCTGCATTGGCAGGTGGATTCTTTACCACTGTGCCACCTGGGAAGCCCCAAATGTCAGGTATAAAGCATGATAAAAGAAACACTCCTGTATCCATCCCTTGGTTTAAGAAAGAAATACTTATTGATGTTTTCCTTTCCAACATCTTTAATGGCTAAGAGGAAGTCCTTCATATATTTGGATAATAATGGTTTGCTATTTATATGGACATATTCTCTATGGACTTATGGCTTGTTATTTTCAATTTTTACAAGCTCTTTTCACAAGAGAAGCTTTTGATTTTAACATAGTCACAAATTTCAATTTTATTAATTTACTTTTTTACTGTGGTTAGTGCCTTCTGTCTTGTTACAGAATCTCTCCCTTTACTAAGATTATAAAGACCTTCTCTATTCTCCTTTAAACTTTTGAAGTTCTACTTTTTAAGTGAAATTTTATTGGGGTATAGTTGCTTTACAATGTTGTATTAGCTTCTGCTGTATAGCAAAGTGGATCAGCTATACATATATCCCTTCTTTTTGAGATTTCTTTCCCATTTAAGTCACCACAGAGCATTGAGCAGAGTTCCCTGTGTTATACAGTATGTTCTTATTAGTTATCTGTTTTAGTGTATGTATGTCAATCCCTCTTGAGAAATCTGTATGCAGGTCAGGAAGCAACAGTTAGAACTGCACATGGAACAACAGACTGG